>CAIGRQ010203986.1:0-20855 GCA_903798375.1 Fraxinus sp. D2006-0159 | reverse complement strand
AAGTTGGTGCTGCAACAGAGACAGAACTTGAGGACCGTAAACTTCGTATTGAGGATGCCAAGAATGCTACATTTGCTGCTATTGAGGAAGGCATTGTGCCTGGAGGTGGTGCGGCTTTAGTTCATTTGTCAGCTTATGTTCCTGCCATTAAGGACAAACTTGAAGATGCAGATGAGCGGCTAGGTGCTGATATCATACAGAAGGTACATCATGCATATTTCTGAAAATGACACTTACTATTTCTGTTTCAGCTTTATGCTTAAATGCTGGTGTAACTATAATACAAAAACCTGAGGGGTCATTAACTGTTCAATACAAGTGCCTGCTACTGTCTGTTGGCTGTTTAATTTTACTTTTGATTCTACTTTTACGCTGTAATTTATACACCTGAATCTGAACTACTTAATTTGGGATTCAAAATAACTTGAGACTTGAGGAATGCTGGTTCCTTGCATTGAGAATCACTGATTCTAATGGCATATTCTATTTTTATTAGGCTTCCAAAACTTATATTCTGAATATGTGTTGTGGCATGGAAATGAGTGGAAATAATAATGTGAAATCTAAAATTACCAAGGACTTGATAACCTAACAATTTAAATGTTCATGTAACATGCAAATCTTTTGTGGGGTCGGGGTCGAGGTCGAGGTCATGTGAATAGTAGTGAAATATATGAAACTATACTTGAGAACTTGGATATCTACTAGTGTAACTCCAGAGAAGTTTGAATTGATTTTGACCTTGCAAAGATTTAAGTGAGGTGGATATGTGAAATTGCTCAACTATTAAATCCTAGAAGTTTTTGACTTTTGTGATGTTATCATTCATGCTAAGTTTACTATAGACGATATCTATTGCTGTTAACGTGATTTTGTTTTCAGAAAGCTTGATGTTCATTCAATTACTTGATTTGTTTGCAGGCACTAGTGGCACCCGCATCTTTGATTGCTCAGAATGCCGGGATTGAAGGTGAGGTAGTAGTGGAGAAAGTGAAGGATAGCGAGTGGGAGATTGGTTACAATGCAATGATTGACAAGTATGAGAACCTAGTCGAATCTGGAGTTATCGATCCTGCAAAGGTGACCAGATGTGCATTGCAGAATGCAGCTTCAGTTGCTGGAATGGTTCTTACCACACAAGCCATTGTTGTGGAGAAGCCAAAACCTAAAACACCAGCTGCTGCTCCTGCACAAGGCCTTGCAGTGTAATCGAACAATTATGTGGTTCATCTACGAAATTTTGGAACACAGTGTAATGTCATTGAGCGAGCAACTAAGCTTATTTTGGTTCTGTATTTTACTCGATTAAGTTTTTAATTGGGGTTGTACGGGTGCACGAAAAACTGAGTGTTGTAATCGGAAAAAAGAACGTTACTGGCTTTTGTTTCAATTTGATTTCTGAGCTGACTTAATAATACGTTAGGTTTGTTGTCACTCTGAAGTCTGCTCATTTTCTGTTTGGATTATTTTTTATGCTTATGCTCGCGGGGTTTATTTCACATATGCACGAAGATTTGAAAGAGACTTGAAAATATAATGGGCTTAAAATCAGTCGAATGCAATATTCTACAGTGTGCAGGAACTGGTGGGAGATGCAGGTAGATGTGTTAAAGTGGCCTGGGTCTGTTATTATAGATTCAGCCCGTAAGGCTTACCATATAAAAATGTGGTGGGCCGGGCACAGAATCCGGGCTGACCTAGGTCCCACAAATGTCCGGATGAAATTTTCATTGGGTCCATCCATATTCAAAATTCTAGCATGTAGAAACTTTGGCGAAAGTGTACAGCATTTTTTATTTATTTTGTTTCACTTGCAAACCAATTATTATGTGAGGAGCTTTGGTTCATTGATGAAAAGAATTAAGAAATTTTTATTTGAAGTTTCAAGTTAAAGTTTCTATGTCGAGTAACACTTATTCTTTTGTACTCTTATCGACTTATGCACGTCTAGAATTCCCATTGAGAGTACATATATCTCATATAATATTTATTCGTTTACTAAAAAGAAAAGAAAATAAAAATAACTCGTGAAATAGAAAAAAAACGTGTTTAAAATAAAAAAGGTTACTTATTTGAAAATCCAGATCATATGATCCACACGGGGAATCATGTTGCAATAATGTTGGTGCGCAGTGGACATTAAAGAGGAACAATTATTTCCCCAACAAACCTCAAGGGAATGGACCAAAATTTCATTTGTGTGTTTGATATTTCCCCATATTCACGTTTTTCTTGTTAATTATTCTCAAGAAAATTTTTGTTTTTGTTTTAATATTTATTTTATATGTTTAGCGTTTTACGAACTTTTAGAGTACGTGATCCATTATTATAAACAAACCATTCTATGTATTAATTTTAGAATAATATTATTTGGCACCAACGATGCTATAACTTGATCAACATTATTTCCTTGTTAACTATATTTGTGATTTTAGTTATATATATAACATTATATGTTGTGACATTCTTGTCTTTGTAACTTTTTCTTCACTCGAAAGTGTGACGAATAAGTGTAGAATGATATTTATGGCTTCCATTCCCCCTAAATGCGATATACATAAAGATTTACCCTATATTTCGTAATGAAGAAGGAGAATGTGGATGTAATTCTTAACAATAAGGATAAAATTCTCCCATCAAATCAGAGCAAAAATTGTAAAGATGGAAGGTCTCCTCTCTATAAGATAATGATTGCTAAATTATAGGGATTCGGGAAAATGGAAAATCAAATACTTAAAATACATACATACATACATATATGTATGTATATAAAAGACATGGCTTCCTGTATTTTTCTTCTCTTGCATGCCTTAAGTTGTCCTTCTAATTATATTATTAAAATAGTCGTTAAAACTTAGATGTAAAATTACATCTAGATTTAATTAGATTCACACTGCAATATAAAATACTAAATTGTAACGATTGAAATTAATAAATACAACTTGAAGCCATGGGTGAATGAATAAATCTCTACGAGTTTTTAGGAAATCTTGAATCAAATCCAAATGATATACACATCAAGAATCGATCTTCCTCTTCCTTATTCATTTTAGAAGGTGTTTAGTGTAGATTAAAATCAGATTTTAAATGGATTATGATATAAGATTTTAAAATGCGTGATTGAAAAGATGTGGTACTCATGAAAGATGTGATTGATATTGATTGTTTGACTTTGACTTAAATTAAAATCAGATTTTAATCTCGCCCAAACAGACCTTTAGAAAACAACTTTCGGTGACAAAAAACAAACATAGCCTTATAGTTGTCTTTTAAAAGAGCTCTTTCTATCCATAAGAAAGAGTGTACAACCGGCAAAATCCCCATGATAAAACCATAAAGGGTGCACAATTATACATCACATTTGGTGCACCAAACCCAATCATAATCACAATCACAAATCCTGTGATGAACTCTTCAATGATTTCTGCGTTGAAAATTTACTTAATCTTGATCAGTGGAAAATAAAATAATTTCAATTTCCACCAAATATTCTCTTTGTGTTTAGAAAGAAATTGTGATAGGAGTTATACATTTTGTAGATTCTGTAAATTTCTTTGTTAATCTTGGAACACAAACAATCACGATCTGCAATCTTTAATGAAAATTCACACAGAGAATGAGAATGAGAGAATTATGATTTCTCTTTTCTTGTGCTAGCAAGATAATGAATTGTGTTTTTTTTTTTTTTTTAAAACCATAATAGCTTATTACTATAAGTCCAAGTGGGCGGCATGTCTTTTAAACATAACATGATCCAATATTTAATTAATCCAATTAATTAATCGTCTAACACTTGTTAATTAATTAATTGATGAATCTCATTCTTCTAATTCTCATTTTATGTGTGACTCATTAGATTCCCGATCATGATATCCAACGAGGTGATTATTATTTTTGATTTAATTAAAACTGATAAATTAAAATACTCATTTTAATTTATCATCAATTCACATTCATCATCCCGGATTGACATCTAACAATGAGTCAGGACAATACATGTGACGAAAAATTTCATGTGATCTAACAAAATCAAACATTTTCGTTTACCGTGAAATTATAATTCTTTTGTCAATATGATCCGATCTATTACGAGATGAATATGTGTCAATATCAATAATCGATCATACATTTCATCCGACTATTAAGTCAATGTAAGTCGAAAACTTTTTTTCGACTTATGAATGCATCTTGACCAAGAATTTCGTATCAATTTAATTGAATGAAATCTAGATCATAATCCCTTACTATGTAAAAGTGACGAATCATCTATTGATCATTCACAACCTTCATATGATTCTTGATATACCTGAACGAAGTCGTATTAGCGACATTTGGTAGAGTAACATTCAATATCACTAAAGTATGATCGTCATCACATAAGGCACTGTGATGATTTCAAGTCGAATGACTAATTCCATGATCGAACGAATCACTAACACTTAAATAGTTATCCATGTGGAATCTCCCCAACGCGTTTCTAATATTTTATTAGGTTTTGCTATGTGTCATAAATAAAAAATGTCATATGTAATAGTATATTCGTAATAATGATATCAATATCTCGTTATTACTTGCGACCACAGATGATTTAAGATTCAATTATATGTAATTTGTATCTCACAATCACAACTCCTTGTGATTAACAATTATGTGTGGTTAAAAATTATGTAGAAAAAAGAGTTTTCAAAAAATAATGTCATACATGACCTTAATTTATTAGAATATTAATTCAAATAAAATAATAGTTTTTTCATAAATGAAATACATCAATTATATATTAAAAGTGTTTATGTTCGAAATTGATTGGATTTAGAACATAACACTTACATCCCGATGATGTTGAATAACACAAAATTCAAAGGAAAATAGCCCAAAATTCACGGGAAAAAGGTAAATTAGAAATTTTATTTTCCTCAGCATGGCATGCATATTCTTCTTCAAATAGTGCTTTATGTTTTGTTCGAATAAAATTAATACTCTGCTACGTGTTTATTCCATATATTTTTGTGAATTTTAATTGTAATCTAAGAATTTAATTATAAGTTTATTTGTCACTGTCATGAATTTCTTTTCAGACAAGTCATATGCTTTCTTATTGGGTTATATACTCATCTTATCACGTTTATAATATTGAATAAGATTGGACATTTTAATTAATGAAACACATCAATTTTCAATTGGTTCACTTTCAAATACTCCATTTGTCCAATTATATAGTCTTGTTTCTTTATTAAGTTCATGTTTTAGCCATAAATTTTCATTTTCATTATTCTGCTCATTTTCAATCACACATTTCTCAATAAAATAATATTTTTTATCACATCAATAACTTTTTTTTTCTTTTTTAACCACACATTATTCATCAATTTACTATTCCAAAATACATTCTTCCAAAATAATGTGGCTCAAACACACCCTAAGAATTTTTGTTTTGTTTGTTTACTAATATACCCTTATTTATTTACTACTTTCAACAATAATTTATTACTAGTTATTGATGACTAAATGAGGGTAAATTAGGTAAAGTTTTTGGCAAAATTGCTTTTTCAATAACATTAAATAAGAATTTTTAATCCGTGTAAAAAAATAAAATAAGTATATATAAATGAGACTGATGGAGTATCTAATCTCATGCAAAACACGAAGATTTTAACAATTTATGAATTGAAATCCTTTCTAGAAATACGAGTGCCACAAAAACTTAGGGCCTCAATTGACTCGAAAGATTATGTGGGGCCCTAAGTGTTTATTTGTGTAGGCAAGAACCTTAGGTCCTTAGATGACATGATTTGGTATCTAGCATTTCACGCCGTCATAGATATATAATTTATTCTTATAAAAATTTGGGTGGGAATGTAACCAATGTACGCAAACTCTAATTAATAATTTATCGTATTTTTCTTGTTAAGATTCATTTTGACAAATTCCATAATTCTTTTTTCCAGTGTAATCAATTTTGGGACGCTGAAATTCTTAACCAATTAGGGAATCTGGTTCTTTGGAATTGATTCACAATATTTTTGATATTGGGAAAGAACAAATGCAATCTTTACAATTTAATAAAATGCCTGTCCCTAATTTTGTTGACCAAATAAATCTATTCGAACTGGACGAATACAATGTTGAAAAGATGAAAAGAAATTTCAAATTTGGATCGACATGGTTATATAGGACGATTTGACGATTTCTTTAATTTCTAAATACAAATATTACGTGTCAAAAAATATACAAAATAGTGTTGTACGCCTTCATCAAGTTTCAAACACGAAAATTGCTGTGTTTACGTCTCGACTAAACTCTATCTAATCTCGACTTTTCTAATACAATTGTTATGGAACAAAATTGAAGAATAAAGTATGTTTTCTTTCTACTTATCTCTCTAATTTCCACACGTATACACGTTGTTTTAGAACATGTTTGATTCTTGTACTAAAAGTCTACAACAGAAATTTCCTTCGTCCAAATTTTACTAAAAATGTACGGCGTTGGCATCGCTTTTATATTTTTGAAACATTTTCTGCTTTTGAACTGATTTCCTAGCCAAGGGAAAATATTACTAGTCTCGTGTGCATCTTATCTAGAGCATGTTTGGTAGAGATTAAAATTGAAAAATTAGCTGTTATTGTTGAATTTTATTAGACGGGTGGGACTCAATAATGGCTATATTTTCAATTTTAATTGTTACCGAACATGCTCCTAGTGTTTTGGTACAGAACATTGCACAAACACTGGGGTTACATTTTGTACACCCGATTAGACCGTATAAGAAACTGTACAGAAATTTAGAAAGATTAAGGTTGATAGTACATACAAGTCTTTCATTCAAATGAATAATAATTTGTAATATCTTTCATGTCCATCATAAATATACCACCTTACTCTGTATTAAGCTATCCAAATAGTTTAAGAAAGATAGTGCAAAATTACATTCTTTTGAATGAAAAACTAAGAAATGCTATTTACCTTAAATATTCTGTACAGAATCTAATTCGGTGTACCAAACGCAACTTAAATTACATGTTTATTATTTTTAAAGAAAAAAGATTGATAGAATAGAAAACATAAATTAATATATATATATAATCAAGTCTCCTATATATCTTACCTAAGTTTACAATACGAAATATAGTATACAAATCTAAGTGGGAATATAACACATCTACATCTCTAATTATATAAAGTTTTTATTTATTAAATAAGTCTTTTTGTAAGACTCATCGAGACGGTTCCAATGAATTTCTTTTTGTTTGTCTATTCAATTTTCGGATATTGAAATTCTTAATCAATTAAAATTAGGGAATCTGGTGCTTTGGAATTGATTCACAATATTTTGAAATTTGGAAAGAACAAATTCAATCTTTTAATATTTTTTTTAAAAAATTCTCTCCCACATTTTTTTTTCTCATAAAGAGATTTTGTTGAAAAAAATAAGAGTAGAGGAATCTTATACAAAATAAATAGTAATAGGGTAATTATATTCAAACTACAATTTTTATTTCTTACACCACATTTTAATTACAGTTAACGTTCTCAATCTTTACTCATTGTAGCATTTATATATCTAACGATTTTTCATGACATTCTTATACTCAAAATTTTTCATCACATTTTATATTCGAAACCAATTTATATCCAAAAAGGCCGTTGAAATAACACATATCAAATTATTTTCCTATCATATTTAAAAAAATGAAAAAAATATTTTTTCCTCATTTCATAGCATGAAAATAAAATATTTTAACATAAATCATCATTAAGGACAAGATGTATTAATTAATGGAAGGTTGAAAATAAAAAATTAAGAAAAAACTAAGGAGATAATTGTTACGACGAACAAAGATTAAGGAGTTTAATTACAATTAAAATACAGTGTAAGAAATAAAAAATTATTATTTTAATATAACCACCCTTAGTAATATAATTGAAAAATAACATCTTCTAGAATCGAGAAATACAGTGATTGCGTACCAAAAATTACTATATCAAGGAAATATGTATATCATTTTTCTGGTTTCAAACAAGGAAAGAATATTGTCATTTTCTTGATTCTCGACTATCTATTTGATGCACGCTTTTTCGATTTGAATAAAACAAAATTTATAGAATAAAGTGTGTTATTTTAAATTTTGATTTTGATTTTCTTTGCATTTTTTCTTGACCTTAGGTTTTAAAGTAAGAACTGATTTTTCAAGCCAATAGAAAGTATTGATTTGGCGATATAGACACATGAGATAGACATGAACTCGATATTCAAACGTACTTTTATACTTTTGTCAACTTGATTAAAAAAACGAGTTTGTGTTCAAATTAAAAGAAGTTACTCCTTCTGTTTCATAAAGATATGTTTATTTTATTTATATTTCACACATATTAAGAGACTTAATTAATATATGTTGAAATTATAAATTTTACATACATTTTTTAAAGGCAATTAACACATAACGTCCTTACTTTTCCCTATTATTGTGGAAAACGTCATTTTTTTCTTTGACATTTTTACCCTTATTTCTACATTTCATTAAGCAAAATGTCATCTTTATTCATTTTCTTAATTAAAAGATATGAAATGATGAATATACTCTTTTATTTAAATAAAATAAAAGGAAAAAGAAATAACTAATTGCAACCATAGTTCCATATATTTTTAAAAAAGTGCAAACAAGTCCAAAATAAATTAGTAAAAATGTAATTAACACTTAATATCAATACCTTTCACTATTATTGTAAAAAATGTCCATACTTTTTATTTTTTTTTGTCATTTTCACCCTTAAGTACACATTTGATTGCGTAAACCATCATTCCTATCCATTGTCATCTATTTTCTTAATAAAAAAAACTATGAAATTACGAATATACATTCTTATTTAAATAAAAAATTAAAGATTTTTTTTAAAAAATCTAATAATGTAATCGAGTTCGTTTGCACTTTTTAAAGTTCTATTTATTTCTATTTTTTAAATAATTTATTTTCTAAATGTTTGCACTTTAACTAAATTTTTTACTTTTTAATAATTTATTTGAGACTCTTTTGCACTTTTTTTTAATGTCTAATTTTTTCTTTTCATAATTCATTTGGGACTCGTTTGCATTTTTTAAAATTAGTTTTTAATTTTTAAAAAATTATTTGAGACTATGTTTGCAATTAGTTCTTTATTTATTTTTATTTAAATATGAGAGTATATTCGTCATTTCAAATTTTTTTATTGAGAAATTAGAAGACCATTGATTGAAATGATGGTTTGCGCAATCAAATATATAATTAATGGTAAAAATGCCCCAAAAAATTAAGGATAATGCGTTTTTCACAATAATAGTGAAAGATAGAGAAATTATGTGCTAATTACCATTTGAATAAATTATTTGGGATTTGTTTGCACTTTTTTAAAATTTTTGAAACTATGGTTGCAATTAATTCTTTCTTTTTTATATATTTTTAAATAGAATGGTATATCTGTCATTTCACAGCTTTTAATTGAGAAAATCGATGAAAATAACCTTTTGCACAATAAAAAGTGGAACTAAAGGTGAAAATATCAAAAAATGAAAGGTAGTGATGTTTTCCATGATAATAGTAAAATGTAAGGACGTGATGTTCTAATTACTTTTTTTCTTAATATATCCCTACATTGAATAATGATAGTTCATATTTATTGAAAACAATGCACATTAAGTAGAGATATTTAAAAAATTAAGATATTAATTATATTTTCAAGATGGAAAGTGACCTATAATTTGAAATAAATAAAAAAGGAAAGCAAGCATGCCGTTGTTGGATGAAGGGAGTATATTTTTCTAATTTATTTTCAAAATAAAAAAATAAAAGTGGTTCGACTTGTCCATTTTTTTTTGGGCTTGACTTGCACTCAGACTCTCTTTAGATAAGCTCGAGCAATTCATGAATAGAGCCGAACGAGGGAGCAGCTCGATCCTATTGACCTTCCTAACTGTAATGCATGACAAAAATATAGGTACACTTGTCATAAAAAATAATAAGTGCTAGAATTTATTCTGTTTACTTTAAGTATAAACTTGAGATAAAGACTACTCAATGGCACATAGTTTTTATTTTTTAAACACGGTAGAGAAGTCGAGAATATAGGACCAATTATGAACGGATATCAATTAATATGATGGCAAAATACATTTTTAGAATCTTTAGAAAATAACATATTGTATGTGCATATATAATTTTGGAAAATAGAGAATATATTTGTTCGTCCGACACTCAATGATATTTCAATAGTCAAATTCAATTGTTAAATAAAATTATGTTTGTATTCGAAAATTGATTAGACTCACGAAATTTGTTGAATAAGATTTTTTTTTCCCAAATACTTCAATTCGTCATGAATATTTAGACGTTATTGTTGAGCTCAGCATTCTCCATGCATTACAATTGATCTATCGAGTTATCTGCTTGTTATTATACTTTGTCGAATTTGTTTTGATCTTAAACTCGACCTTTGTTTGATCCCAAAAATTTTACTTCACAATTTGAAATCGACTTGACCTTTCACCTCTCAAGATTTACCATGTCTGAACTGTTTTTTCTCTATCAAATATGAATTTCGTCACTTCATCAGAAGAAATTTAACAAATATAGTAATATTATTCGAAATGACATCATATAATTTAATAAAAAGCTGACCGTATCTAAAATATTCTAATGATAAAACCTCATGTAATATTATGTTAAGAATTATGTCACTCCATCAAACGTACGAACAATCAAACAATGGCGTAAGAAATCAAAATAAGATGGGGTCAACATTAAACTGCGTGCCGGTGGTTATTAATGGTCAATTTTTACTTATCTTTTATAATTTTTTAAATTATAATTGGTTGGTCTGTCTCTTTCAGTTGACTACCTAAGTTTCAAAAAATGACCCATTTCAATATCCTCTCCCCATTCCCTAGGAAAATTGTTTCAATTATATTGGACAAGGATAATATAGAACAAAACAAAACAATTAATTATTAAATTCCATATTTATGATAACTTTGATTTTGAGCCCCATTACTTTTGAAGAACGTATTTTAAAATAGTAAATTAATTGAGAATATGTGATTAAAAAAGACAAAAGTTTTGATTTACGTGTGTAATGTTATTTTAACGAAGAATATGTGGTTGAAAAAAAGAGAGAAAAAAATATATTTCGAAAAAAGTGGAAATCAAACAAAAAAAAAAAAATTCCATAAAAGGCAATAATTAAATTTCTAAATTATCTCCTGCTACACCTATAAATAATGAATATCCCCATCCATTGTTATGTTTATGTAGTTTTCCCCCTTGCCAGACCCAAATCCGTCATTTACTTGTCCTGTCTGTAGAGAGAGGCGATTGACTCGTGGAGGCACAGAAGTTGTGATGCGTGGAACCAGGCGGCAGACCAAATTGCCAGATCGCCTTCAAAAATGCCGCTTTCTTCAGTTTTTCATCATCTTCACTCCATCCAGTTGTAGAATCATATCCGCACTCGTCTCCAATTTCCGTGTTTAGGTATGATTCTGTTGTTAATAACCTGCATTGCTACTTTGAATTTGAATATTGAATGATTTTTGTGTGTGTTGCATGTGATTTGTGAAGGTGGAGGAATGGCGGTTGCGGAGGGGGTGGCGAAGTTGCTGTACGTAGTGGTGATGGAGGATGATGCGGCGGCGGAGGATTCCTCGTTGTTTCGGTACACGCGTTCTGTTTTGCAGAGCACTCTGCAACTCATGGGTTGCAAAGCTCGTCATGCGTTTAAGGTCTCTTATTTTCTCTCATTTTGCTTCAAGGATATCTCTGTCAACTTTGCTTAAAAATTTATCGAACTTGCAGTGTTGCATGAGTGTTTGTGTATATATGCATCAAAATGCATGGCCTACACTCACAAACAGCAATTGTAGGTGTTTTTGCCTCTGTGTATTCGAGTGGATGAGATGATGAATTATAAGAATTAACTAAAATTAAGAACAGGATGAAGTTGAGGTCTAATAAACAGAGAGAAATTTGGTTTTACTGCCTATTTGCTTATCTATTATTACTTTTTTCATTATTCGTTGAGATAGACAGGTCTACAAGCATGGATCAGACCTCTGCACGCAAGTGTTTGTAAATTTCTATTTTAATAAATATCTTTGAGATTTTCTTGCAAAATTTGAGCAATTAAAAGAGGGAAACGCCTAATTAAGTGAAAACTAATGAAGTCACAATTTCATGATTTGCTAACAGGTTAATTACAAGATACACTATATTACCCATTCGGTCTGCAATGTTGGATCTTCTATTGTTCTAGATTTGGTTAGAAAATTTTCCATACCGTATTCAGTAATAGGTATTTTAGTAATGTGAATGCTGCAACTGATGTTGATCTGTTTAGGCTTCTTTAGACATTTAAATGTATAACTAAATACTCATATAACAATTATATGCTATTAATAGCATGGATCTTTTCTCTCTGGCCTTTTGGGCCCTTAGAGGTCTGCAATATCGAAATCCATCTGATTTGCATTACGTGTCATCCAATTGATCTAACTGCCACATTTGCACTGAAATCCCGTACGTCAAAGTAATATTTGTTTCGGTTGACATGAAGCTTTTGTGTCAATGGATGCATTGTTTGCAAGTTGGATTTCGGCATCTTGTTTTGTTTTTTTCTTTTGGCACACATCTTTGTCCTCTACCACTGTCGCCTTTTTGACTTCGTGCCTTGTAATTCTTATTTTGTTCAGATCAGCCAAAGGGTATTTGAAATGATGAGGAGTGGATGCTTTGTGGATAAGCTTATTTCATCTTGTCTAGAGGTGTTACAACAGAATGCTAAAGTATATCCTCAAAGGAAGACCGATTTTATTGGTGATTCCTGCATGGATAAAATGGATGCTAATGAACATTTGTCTTCAGAGGTAGATAAAAGCAAGAGCAAACCCTTTGAATTGTACAAAAGACGCACAACAGTGGTGGTTAGAAGAAAAACTTTTCTAGACGTTGTTTGTGAAGCTCTTGCTGATTACAAGTATGTTGGCCCGAATCAGAGGGCTGATTTGGTTTTAGCTTGCAGGTACAATTAGCATCTATGTCCAACAATGGCATCTTCAGTGCGACTTACAGATTCTGTTATTTCATCTTCATTTTTCTTTACATTATGTAGGGTAAAATTTTTGTTGTGAGTTGTTACTTCTTCTTTCACCTTTATTGTCTTATTTTAGATATGCAAGCTTTACGAGAAACCAGCAGTGAAATCTAGGCTTCACATTCCATGAGTTTGCAACACAATTCACTAATAGAGCTTTCCTTGTTAAATTGCATAATTGAATGAACAGCTGATTTACTTAGCAAGTCTATGGTAAAATATAATGAACTCATTCAACTGACCTTGATTTATTTGTTGGATGATCCTCATCAAAACAAACTCCAGTTGATACTTTTTGACGAACAAAATTGATGATGAAACATAAAACACGATTTGTTTTGCATCATATCTAGGGGATTCCTCAGTGAAAGCCGAAGAAGCAGTGTCACTTTACCATTATTATGCTGACTGCTGATGACATATGCTGAATGTATAATCATCTATAGAATTACCATTGGTCAAATCCCTATTATCTGTACTTGGTTTCACTTCTCAATGCAATAATCATGGGTATAGGAACTATTGGCTTAATAGGCTTATAACTAAGATTTCCCTTTCTAGCTGCAGTCTTGTCTGACTCCCGAATCAATGTTCAAAAACGTGACATTCAGCTGCTGATGGATCGTTGATAACATGATTAGATTTCATTATTTATACACTTTTATGTTTCCCGTAAATCAATCCTATAAGTACTTTTGCGGACGGTTTTGAGTTCATCGCGAATTGTAAGACAAAGTTACGTCAAAAACGTGGGATCATGTGTTTCCTTAAGAAATGCTGGAGTAACATGAGGTGGGATCACCTGTTCTTTCATAGGCCGTATTGTTGGATTACCCTCCAGATATTATTAAATTTAAGGTTCCAGTTCCTTTTACTTGTGAACTAATTGTTGAAGAGAATTCTGAATGCCTTTGCTAATACTCCCTTCGTCCCAAAAAGATAGTCCTATGGTTATTTTCACACAAATTAAGAAATGGTTACTATATTTTTCCACCTATACCCTTTATCCCTTATCTAGGTAGTTGGTGTCTATTATACCAAGATGTATTAAATAAGGGTATATGTGGAAATGAAAAATTTAATACATGTTTAAAATGGAAACATGACTATCTTTTTGGGACGGACAAAAATAGTATACATGACTATCTTTTTGGGANCCTTTATCCCTTATCTAGGTAGTTGGTGTCTATTATACCAAGATGTATTAAACAAGGGTATATGTGGAAATGAAAAATTTAATACATGTTTAAAATGGAAACATGATTATCTTTTTGGGACGGACAAAAATAGTATACAGGACTATCTTTTTGGAACAGAGGAAGTAATATTTTTTGCCCTTAACTTTGTTAAGCCAGTGTTGCTTAGTAGTATTTATGATTTGGAAGTAAAACTAGTTCTTTGTCTTTTTCTTTTACGTCAACCTTTTAATGAACTTGTTTTGTTCTCTAAGTCCTTATTTGGTTATCTCAGAATTCGAGAAAGAAAGGAATCTGTTACCGTGCTATTATGTGGTACTAGTGGCTGTGGTAAATCTACCTTGTCTGCTTTACTGGTATGGTGTTTTTGTTTTCTAATATATCATGGTTTCCTATTTTCTTTTATAACTGGATTCTAAAGTTTGTGTTCATTAGATTTCTTTCATTTCATTTTATTCTTTTTACTCTTTTACTGATGTTTGTCTGTGGTTTAAGTAAATATTGACATTTTGCATTGTGTATTGTAAATGCATTGTGTTGAGTTACCGGTTACCATCTTTTTCTGTTTATTAGCTACATTCCACATTCCACATTCGATTCGATATTCTTTTTTTAGCTCTTATATTGCTAGCATGTGACTAGGTTCCTCTGTAAAATTGAACTTAACGAATCCAGACAAGATAATATTCATTAATTTGCATTTCATCTCAATTGTAAGATTGACTTGTCAAAACTTGGTAAAACTGTTCTTGTTTGCCCCAAACTTTCTTCTTGTTAACAAAAATTAAAATCCGCTAAAGTTTCTACACCTTAATCTTGGTAAGTTAACAGGTCATCCACTGCCAGGCATACAAAAAAATTCATGAACTTGGTTTACAACCTAACATGCTAATCACACGTTTCTGAATTTGTAGGTCCCAATTAGTAAATTTTTGCTAAATTGCTAATATCGAACACTGATCATTTACTTAGTTTGTACACTTTTGCACCTTTGAGTTCGTTGAAAGTTTGACTGAAAGCAATAAATTTTCCATAAATACTTCCACTAACAGGTTATGTCAATTGCCGAAAAATTATGTAGTGTTAACATTGTCTTTATCACGTTTTCTAAATTCCCATGCAAAGTCAAACAAGAAGTTCAAGGTGATCATGCATCATTCCCTTGTGCATATTTTACCATATTCTTATTTGTACGTGTATTTCTTAACGTATGTGAGCAGCGCTTGTCATTTCCAATGACATGTTAATATCCTTGTCAAATTAACCTCAAGAAAATTAATATTGGCTATTCTTTATATTTGCAGGGTAGCAGGTTGGGCATTACAACTGTTATATCTACTGATTCAATTCGGCACATGATGAGAAGCTTTGTAGATGAAAAACAGAATCCTTTACTATGGTCCTCGACCTACCATGCTGGGGAATATTTGGATCCTGTAGCTGTAGCAGAAGCCAAGGCCAAAAGGAAAGCAAAGAAATTAGCTGGCGTTTCGCACCCCTCACTAGCTAAGGATGACGCATCAATTGGTTCCACATTTGGAAAACCAGCATTTGATGGAAGTTCCATGACAAGTGATTTGATTAGTCCCAAACAGATGGCAATTGAAGGATTTAAGGCACAAAGTGAGATGGTAATTGACAGTCTCGATCGGTTAATTACTGCATGGGAGAAAAGGAAAGAATCAGTGGTGGTTGAGGGCGTTCACTTAAGTCTCAATTTTGTGGTAAAAATCCATGTATATTTTTAATTCTTATGAACTTCTTAAGTGTTATGTCTTTCGTCTCTTATCCTATGCTTTGGTCACAATTTGGTTTCCCATGCAGATGGGACTCATGAAGAAACATCCTTCAATCATACCTTTCATGATTTACATTTCAAATGAGGAGAAACACTTGGAAAGATTTGCAGTCCGTGCGAAGTACATGACACTAGATCCTGCTAAAAATAAATACGTTAAATATATACGGAACATTCGAACAATCCAAGAATATCTTTGCGACCGTGCTGATAAGCATTTAGTGCCCAAGATAAACAACACAAATGTTGACAAAAGTGTGGCAGCCATTCATGCAACAGTTTTTAGCTGCCTAAGAAGGCGTGAAGCGGGAGAGCAGCTTTATGATCCAAGCACAAACACAGTTTCTGTTGTTGACGAGGAGTACAGGAATCAGTGCACTGCCAATTCCTTGAGCTCCAAGGGAATGTTTCAGTTGATCCAAAGGCAAGGTTCTTCTAGGCATTTGATGGCACTTTTGAATAATGACGGATCTGTGGCTAAGGCATGGCCAGTCGACATGATAGATGCTAATGGCAAGCCTATTGTGGGCCGTTCAATTGAGAATGGAATAGGAACACCTATGTATGGACCATTGTTGATAGGTAAAGCCGAACCTGTCAACCTGCAGTTTGGTCATTTTGGGATCAGTGCTTGGCCTAGTGATACCGGGGGCACTAGTCATGCCAGTAGTGTTGATGAATCACGGGGTGACCTCACTGACAATGGTAGCAGATACTATTCTTCCTGCTGCAGCTCACCAAGGACAGATGGCCCTGCCAAGGAGGTATGCTCAACTGATGATTATCTTGATATATTACAGCTGAAGCAAAATATCGTGGCATTGTAATGTTGGCTTTTAGTTTTTGGATGATATTAGGGCATGTTTGGGCCACAATATTAGACATTAGTGGAAGGGAAACATTCAAGATTTTGATTTCCTTCTCTTCCTTGATCTTGTCCAGCACTGTCCCGCCAAGCTTACCGAACATGCTCTTATATTCTAAGCCAACTTCCAGGATAACAAATTTTAAGAGTCTTGTCAATAATTCTCATATTTTGCGCATATGGTTGTGTTTTCTGATTGCTCTGCCTCTTGTCTATTGCTTTGTGGTCTTCTTTTGTTTTGCAGCTTAAGGAGGAATCATCCGTCCATGGTAGTGATGAAGAGGTTGATGAGCCACCAGAGATAGACAGTGATGAGGATCTTAGCGACGGACAAAAACAAAATGAAGACGAGGTAGGAACACTTTGTCTGGTCACTGAAAGATTTCACTTAAAAACACTTCATTATGGTTGCTTATAATATCTAAGTGGATCTTCTAGTAATGTAAATATATATACTTGATTGATAAAATTTTGTAGCTTCTCCTTGTGTTTGATTATGGGCATGTTTAATAAAAGATGTTACTTGTTTTGAAACAGCTGGAAGGCTCTGTGGATGAAGAATCCACGAAGTCCGACGAGGAGTATGATGACCTTGCCATGCAGGATGGCGCAGAAAGTGGTTACCTGTCTGATGATGATAAATCCATTTATAAAATGGAGTTCAATAGTGCAAGGTTACCTCTCTTAGGAGACCAATCTGCTCACAAAGGCAATGATGGAGCTAAGCATGGTCAAAATCTTGACATCGTCACAAGAACAAAAACAGAACCTGTATCAGAATTGCCAGCAGTGGACTTTGAATCTCGCCTTAGAGAAAAAACTGAAAGGAGAGTACCCCTTTCTTGCAATATAAAATTAAAAAAACAGTCTCAGAGTATTCCACCCTCTGGGAAGCATTCATCGATAATTAATTTCCTGGCAGTCGAAGAACCACTGCCGAGGTAGAGTCTCAAATCTGTTTAATATATCCTCTTTTTCATGTTCAGTATGCCTTCTTCCTTTGTTTTCTTGTATCTTTATATTAGTAAATGGGCTTGTAATCTGGTACCTCTTTGCTTCGTATAGAAATGACTTAGATAAATTTTTGAATATATTGAGTCTGAGTTTCGTATTCCAGATGCCCATTGAGTAGGCCGTTCTGAATTATTCATTTTCTCAAATTTTGTTTTTTTGGTTAAAAATATGGTTCGCCCGTATTACATTAACCCTATTCTATTTAGATAATTCTCTTTATTCGTATAACGCCTAATCAATTTTGTAGTTTATAATGTGTTGTTCCCATCTATGGGGCTAGTCATCTTGTCCCACCAGATCACTCCTTGGTGGGGCTCACGAGCAGATCGCAGTTCGTCATATTTAATTTTTTTTTTAACACCAAAATTGTATATTTTTCTATATTTGGTGAGCCAACAAGCTCGCGGGCTTGTGAGTCGACGAACAGCTTGCATGGCCTAATCGCTGTTCGATTAGTTGTCTATCATATTATTTCCTTCAAGAACAATAAAGTTCACACATCAATCCAATTAATGATCAAGTAATTGAAAATATTAAATACTATAACAATCATCCAAGAAATGACATATATTGGATTTCAAAATGTAGAGATCTCATTTAAAGCTTCGTAATAAAGGTTCATACCATAGAATTACATAAAATCTTATATTCATTTTTATTCACACATTCATATAATAAAATATTCTGCACGTGAATTCAAAACTTTTCCCTACTTTTTAAGAACACATTTTCAAAAATAAAAATAAAAATTACTATTCTAAATATCATTTTCCATTATTTTTTTTATAATGACCACAAAACAAGGGCTTAGTAAATGAAAATTTAGCCTAACATTACAAAATCACAAGAAAGCATCTTTTGTTTTATAGATTATTATTCGATTTTTGATTAATGAAAAAAAAAGAGAGGAGAAATTTTGAAGTCTTGAATCTCTTCAATTGTTCCTTGATTGTCTCCAGTTGCATCTTTATCTTCTTAGTTCAAAATCCGAGGTTGGATTGTCAATTGATTGAAATCTTGTATTTTGCCCATGATGAGACTCTGATTGTGAGATTTTTATGTAATTCTACGGTATGAGGTGCGTTTGAAGTCTTGCCCACGTTCTGTGCTTATAGTCGTTGAAATAAGGTCAAGAAACGCGTCCAAAGTCCATTCCATATAGCGTTTCAATCGAAAAGGAAACTGATTACGTCTGGCTAGAATTGGCCAATTCGTGCACATGGGCATATCCATTGTGTGCGCATGGTTTGATCAATTCGGCCTTGGGTTTATGCAAAATGTGCATAGCGCATGCATGGTATATGGTGGTGCGTATGCACCACCTAGAATGCAATTTAGTCCCCCGAATGTTGCTTCGTTGTTCAATTAAGTCATTTTCTCATGCAACTCACATCCTTTAGCTTCTAATCTCATCAAATTGACCCCATATAATCTTCAATCCTCGTTTTGTGATCCGAATAAACAATCAAATATTTGTACTTTGGTCCTCGAACTTTAATAACCCTCATTTTTTTCGTTGATTTTTCGTTCATTTCTTTCAATTTCAGTTCCAATCATTGAGTTCATCTGACAAACAAAATATATAAGGGATTAAGTTATAATTCATCAAAAGTACTCTCAAATATTCACCTTTAACGGTTTAAATAAATGTACAAGTTACACTTATCACAACACAAGCTAAGTATAACCATATAATAGACGAGTCTGTGTCATGAAAACACCCCCCATCTCAAGAGGATAAGAAAATCCTTAGTCTCCCAATCCATGCATCTGAGAGTCGCTTTTTTAGCAATTTAACATGTGCAAGTCGGTCCTTCGTAACAAATAAGAAACTTCAGGTTTCTTTCTTAACAAATAAGGAGACGTTTTGTTTGTTCTATCCAAATTGTTTTCAATTTTCAGCCTTACAAACACCCAAAATTTGTTTGGTCTTGTGTTTTTGAAAGTGCACTTTTTAAAATAAGGTTAAATCTATAATATAAAAATGCAAAACATAATTTGACGTTTTGAATGTTTTTAGTGAAACGCTGAAAATACTCAAAACATGATAAGAGTTTAAATAAAATTTTATTAAGACAAGAATCTAAAAATTTAAAATTATAAAAAATAAAATTCTAAAAAAATAAAATAGAGAGAAAAGGATAAAAGAGTATAGAAGTCAAAATTCCATGTTTATTGGAAAACATTAGTCGCAAGGGATACAATAGTCATAATAACTAGGGTTGTAAGGGTGTAGTGGCTATTCCCTAATAAACATAGTTTATAACAGAATGACTCATTACACAATATGTTTTGTTAAAATTTTGTTTGATAAAAATTCATTGGGACAAAATGTCATAAGAAGAAAAAAAGAGTACAGTTATTTTGGAGTATTAAAAATAAACGTTGACTCATTATAATGTTGCCAAGAAAATCCACTGAAATAAAACATAAGTGAAGGGAAAGGAGTACACCTACATCCCGATGTTGATCACCGAAAATCTTTAAATTGACGCATTCCTATCTCGTGTACCAATTTCTTGAATGTGAACATCGATACTGCTTTTGTGAATAAGTCAGTCATATTTTTGTTGACTTATGGTTGATCTTATATTTTGATTATAGTAAATAAATTATCTTTATATCTAACATTTGTATTCGAGTCTTTATTATATTACATGTTGCGAACTTGATTAAATTGAAGACAAAACAATTGCTACCAAAGGACGTAAATGTGACAATCAAGAAAGGTCAAGATGGAAATCAAGCATTCTTAATCAAGTACTAGCGCCAAAACAATCAGAGACAAACTGAGCACTTGCGCCAAATCTAAAATCGAGCAACAAATCGTGCACTCGCGCTAATCAATCGAAGATATTAGAACTAT
>CAIGRQ010203964.1:0-15825 GCA_903798375.1 Fraxinus sp. D2006-0159 | reverse complement strand
ATCTGGTAAACTAGGAATCAAGACGCTATACACTGATTTTCCCCTACCAGTCACATTGTTCACACCTTCTTCCCCATCAAGTACATATGAGCTATAAGTTTCATCCGAGACTCTTGAATTGACATGCTCATCTCTCTTAAGAACAACAACAGTTCTAGAAGGTTGACAATTGTTAAGTTTCGTAAAGCTAAAATGATGTGGATGAGAATATTGCAAATACTTGCTATCAGATTTAATTGGAACACTAAAGAACCTTGTTTCTCGTGGAAGAAGGAGTTGATGCAAGGTTGGGCTTTTCTTTACCACTTTTCTTCTAAAATTAACAATATAACAGCAGCTGCCAGCATCACAAGAAAGAACTTCCATCCCTGAAATTAGAAAGAAGAATGAATTATATAGCAATAACTATCTATATCCCATAAAATACAGAGGCTGAAAAAGTTCTAAAGAAATTGACTCAACCTTAATGTGAGAAACTAGCTCACAGTACTTCATTATTCAGAAACTGAAATTTACTGAACGAAAGAGCAACTCACTTCTTCATTTTCTTTTCCATTTTACCCTCCTTATTTACAATAATTAATTAAATGAATGAACTCCTTAATGTTCATAATTTAATTTTTTTATTTTCTTAATTTCTTCAATATTCAAGAGAAGTCAATTTACAAGTTCTAAGCACTAAATTATGCACAATTTCTAAACACCACTTACTCCAGCTATGTTACCTGAACTTTCCAACTTATACAGGCTTACATATGAATAAACAACTCGCGAGCAAACCAAATAATTACTTCACCATTGATTTTGACATTTCTTTTTCAACAAGGAAAGTCTGCTGCTACTTTAACCAAGTCTACTGTAGACCTCAACCTTCCATAATCAAATAACTTCTTGTTACTGTAGGATTGAACAATAATGGTATGTGCATAAATACAAATATACATTCACATATAATAAATCATAGATATGATATGCACCAGACCAGATGTGCAAGACATATCAAAGAAAGCTAATGTGCATAAACCTTTGCATTCCAAGGTTATTTGCTCCGACCACCTAGAGGGACAATTGTCTGGTCAACCAACATGCCCCCAGAACAACCTTACCAATTGACCATGTGGCTAGTTGGTCATTTAACCTAACCCTCATAGCTCAACTTAGACCAGTAAGACTGAACTTCCGAAGAAACTCACCCTCCCCAAATTGGTCCAACCAAACAACGACCTCATACTTGGTCTCAACAAGGATATTCAACCATACACTTTCCAAATCTAACCTAACAGAATCCTCTAACCAAGTCAACCCATTTAATCATCTCTCTGGACATAAAGTTATATACAAAAATAGCCATAATTGTAGTAGAACCTCCATGTTTCAACATGGATCCAACCAACAGATAACATACTCCAGCAAATGGGGAAGAAATACGCTACTTAAACTTTATCTAGCTTTATAACCCACACAAAGACTTAAAAAATTCTCCTATCACACACTGCAAAACTACTCTGTAAGCCTACAATTTCCATTAATACAAAACTTTTGCGTAGGAATGTTAAAAACCATACCGGTGTCACAACATACTTTGGCAAAGAGTGGTCCGCATTAATCTTCTTGTACCAGTTCAGAGGATGATTACCTGACCATCCTTGACTTCACCTGGACAAAGAGCCCCTTCTAACTATCTAGAGGAAGACTGGCAGACCATAAATGGAACCATTATACCTATAAAAGGAACTCCCTCCTATTCGCCAAGCATGTGACAACATTCACAAATCCTCTTAACCCTCTGGATAGGAGCTTCAACCTGCCCATCCAGTGGATGACAACGTGATCATTTACAACTACCCGTCAACCATCCGTAAGACACTAGACCTATAGGATGAAGGGCTTCCTCTTGCGTGTCAAGTACAAGACGGATTCACCATCTAAGGTATCACCAAACCCATTGGATGAAGAACTCCTTCTGATAACACTGTTGAATATTAGGTCAATCATCCACAATGTCATGAGATGAGCAAACCATCTACAGTTCCTTCCAAAGTTGTCTAATCAGAAGCTCTATCCCACCTATCCAACTGATGATTGACTTACTATTTATAGCTCCAGTAGAAGAGCTGGATGCAAAGTTCCCTCTTACCGTCCAATGGATAACGTCCTCATCAGCCATAAATCAATGCAGAATAACCCATAACTCAAAAGTCTAGTCTAACTCCCTTCCCAACCAATACTGAAATAACAAGACAACTTCCTTAGTAAGACTTTATGATGAAGTTAATCAACTAAGCCACTCCACAAAGTGGAAGTGTGACTTCTAAAGAAATCTCAACAAAATGAAGCGGTGGAGAAATGAGGATGCTCGACCATCAACCATTTGTCAAAACATGTCTTACCAAGGATATATTAAGCTGTATAGAGGGGAAAAACTCCCTTACAGCATAAGTTATTCAACTCATAGTCTTGTTCAAACTTGGACAGGATTTGTTCTGCTAGCATTGGCTGAGTAATCAGTTGGTGAAGAGCTCCCTAGATACAAGTTTTTCAGCTAAAATTCGAAGTATCTCACCGACTAACCAATAATCCTTACTAAAATTAACAAAATTTATCGAACCCAAGAACCCAAATAAAATATATGGAATTGTGTGGACCAGATTTACAAAAAGAATAAATTTACTACTCCAAGAAATTAATAAACGGATAACGAAAGGTCCACGATAAGGTTAATATTTTTTCTTTTCTTGGAGCCGGGTAGTTTTAATAATTAATCATTAACAACAGATTCAATTTGAACATTTATACACTACATATTTCATATACATGCATACATAATTCTTGAGTGTGTGTTGGCGGGAAATATATATATTACCTTTAATTTAGCAGGGCAAGATGTCATTGGATGCACCTCCGAGACTTGGGGAGAGAATGGCTGCTGCTATTGAATAATAAAGGGAAGCTCCCTCTTCTTGCTTTGGTATTATAAAGAATAGATGTTCTACTAAACTCCAGAGAGAGAGAGAGAGAGGGAGTATTTTGGATGGCTGAGAAATGAAATAAGGTGAAATTGTTGTTTTCTGAAAAACACAAAACAATTTATAAACTTTCTCATTTTAACAGTAGTGTGTGTTAAATTATTAACTGTAATAACTATCACTATCAGTGCCCGAATTTGGTTCCTCTTCTCCACCAATTCTTTAATGTATATAAACAAGTCTGGTGCATGTTTTAACGTTGATAAATAAGGGAGAAAACACACATAAAAATATTCTCGTCCACTTTATTAATTTTTATTTTCTATATTTTGAACTAAATTTATTATTTATTTTATTTTTGTGGTAAGAAAAAATATTGTAAGATTTACCAACTTAAAAATGTATATGTTTATTGAATAATCAAATTTCATGAAATAAAATGCCATAAAACAAATTTTTTTTTTTCAAAATTTCAAATGTATTTTTTTATTTTCTATTTTAAGAAATAATTTTTCAAAATGATAAACTAAATACGTTTTAAATAATCTTAAAACGGACACTCAAAATAGAAAATTGAAATTGAACTCAAAATCGAAATACAAACTAAATGAACTGATTTAGCTCTTGCTACTACCAAAAGATCCCAAGAGGATTTTGACATCCATCATAATAATTTTTCTCATTGTGCAATGAATTATTTCTAGCTAAGGGAAACCTTGGTAATAAATTTGATGATGAATGTAGAGATTAAAAGCATGTGTTTGGAAGTGTTTATAAACTGTTAAATTATAAATGAGCGATGAATGAGTAAATAGTATTTGTGAATCTCTTTAAATCTACGAACAAAAACTAAATTAAATATTTATAAACATGATCCAAATATAGGCTAAAAGTACTCAAATGAATAAATACATGAATTAAGCTAAATATAGAAACATCGTTATTCATCTAGACACGTACTATAGAAAGCAGCGTGCAATTATGTAACAAATAGACTTCAATGAAACAATGCTTGATCGAGTATTATCCTATCCGTATCAATTGAAGGTTTGGTTTTTCGAACTACACAAGACTAGTTATTTCTTAACGCAAATGTTTCACGAGTTTTTCTTCCTTAATCATATATTGCCTTATCCAATTTAGCATATCAAATATGGCACATTATTTACAGTTACAAGTATGCCAACAATTGGCTTCTCATAATCAAGGGCAAGAGAATGAACACAAGAACATGTCTTTCTTTTACAACTTGACACTAACACCGACTTCTATGCTTATAATCGCCCACATTAGGATTACTCGTTAATGATTGAATAAATGGATGGATTTACCCGATGAAACAAGAAATTTTGATCTTGAAGGGATAATATCAATCAATTGACGTTCATTCAATGAATCTATTATGATGGTATCATAGAGTAATGATATTCATCAATGCTAATATTAACTATTAGTTTATGTGATAATTACATGTGATTGAATGAGAGATTCATTTAAATGTAAAGTATTTAATTGAATTTGTAAAGTGCTTTAGCTTTAAATTAATCTAAATGTAATTATCATTTATATTGATGTTTAACGATGAATAATATTAGTCTATTCGATTCGTATCCCCTATTTCATTAATAAAAGCACTACAACCGCCCAACCAATAAACAAAAGAACAAGAAATCAGACAATCACAAATGCCCAAGAAGTTAAGATTCCTACTCTTTCCCTGTTTTGTACACATTAAAATTTTTATTATCNCCCCTATTTCATTAATAAAAGCACTACAACCGCCCAACCAATAAACAAAAGAACAAGAAATCAGACAATCACAAATGCCCAAGAAGTTAAGATTCCTACTCTTTCCCTGTTTTGTACACATTAAAATTTTTATTATCATTCTTATACTCATTTTCAACCACACATTATTCAATGAAAATAATATTTTTCATTATATCAATAACTTTTTCTTCTTTTTCAACCACACATTCTCCATCAATCTGCTATTCCAGAATACCTTATTTCAAAATAATATAACTCAAAACACAACCTAATTATTATTTTCTCTTAAAGTGACAAAAGCATCATTATTCATTCATATTAAACAAATTCCACTATTACTATAAAATTATCTTGTCATCTTCACAGTTCAGCCTCCCACCGGTTAAAGAAACCCATAACTCAGACAAAAATGGCAGCCCAAACCCTAAGCCCACTCCACCACCCCCTCCAACACCTCAAACCCAGAACTGTAGGTACCCGGAACTTAACTCCAAAACTCAAATGTAACCGTATTATCATAACCTCAAAGCTCCGAGCGGCCGTGATCGGCGGAGGTCCTGCGGGATCCTCCGCCGCCGAGGCCTTGGCTACAGGCGGAATCGAGACATTTCTCTTTGAGCGCAGTCCCGAAGCCGCCAAGCCCTGCGGCGGCGCCATTCCTCTCTGCATGCTCGATGAATTCTCCATCCCACATCACCTCATTGACCGGAAAGTCACCCACATGAAAATCATTTCTCCCTCGAATCTCACCGTTGATTTTGGCAAAACCCTGAAGTCCCACGAGTTCATCTCCATGCTCCGCCGTGAAGTATTGGACAATTTCCTCCGCCTCCGCGCCGAGAGTCGTGGCGCCAACCTTATCAAAGCCCTCGTCACTCATATTGACGTCCCAACCTCAAATAATTCGCCCTATATTATTCATTATATATCAAACAACACCCTAAACACCCTCGCCGTCGATGTGATTGTTGGGGCCGACGGCGCCAATAGCCGTGTGGCAAAAGCCATAAAAGCGGGAACATACAGATGCGCAATCGCCTTTCAAGAGAGGATCAAATTACCCGAGGAAAAAATGGCTTATTACGAAAATCTCGCCGAAATGTACGTTGGTAACGACGTATCACCCGATTTTTACGCCTGGGTTTTCCCCAAGTGCGACCACGTAGCTGTCGGCACCGGAACTGTGTGCTCAAAAGAGAACATCAAAACGCTACAGCGTGGTATCAGAGCAAGAGTGAACGCAAAAATCAAAGGTGGGACTATTATCAAAGTCGAGGCCCATCCAATACCCGAGCACCCACGTCCAATCCGGGTTCGTAACCGGGTTGCTCTAGTCGGAGACGCAGCAGGGTACGTGACAAAATGCTCCGGCGAGGGGATATATTTCGCAGCCAAGAGCGGACGAATGTGCGGGGAGGCGATCGTGAGAGCCTCAGAATTCGGTAACAGGATGATCAATGAAGAGGATTTGAAAAGGGAGTATTTGAGAAAATGGGATGATGAGTATATTACTACGTTCAGATTCTTGGACTTGTTGCAGAAAGTGTTTTACGGGAGCAATGCAGGTAGGGAGGCATTGGTGGAACTGTGTGGGAATGAGTATGTGCAGAGGATGACATTCGAGAGCTATCTGTACAAGAAATTGGCAGATGGGAATAGGTGGGAGGATTTGAAGATGGCGATGAATACAATTGGTAGCTTGATTAGGTGTAATCTTGTTGGGAGGGAAATGGATGAATTTGATAAACGAATTCTTGCTCAAATCTAGATTGCCTTTTTTGTATTATCTGATGAAAGATTTCCTGCACAATTGTGTTGTTATCTTCTCCTTCTAGGATTGCTGGTTTATTGTAAACTGATTCATCAAACATGAGAAATCTTGAACTTGAAAACATGAGCAAAAAAATTCATTCACGAATGTTACATTTGTTCTGTGGAAAATGAATATTAGAATTTCCAAATCCATTACTTGTAGAAGACGAGAATCATCAATATTCCTTTTGAGTTTTCGTCCCGATATGCTAGTTGATGTGCTTACTTCGACGTAAAAATGAAATTGCACCTAGCTGTTATGCGCCATCCAGGTGGTCGAAGTCTTTGTGGAAACTTAAAATTCTGTCCGACTTCGTATCTTTGTCTGGAAAGTGTTCCATGACGCTATCCTTTGTCGTGCAAATATAAATTTGGGATTGACATCAGGTGTGCAAGATGCGGTCTGGAGGAAACTAGCTGCCATATTCTATTTAGTCGTGCTTTTGCGAGGGTGAAATGGAAACATGTTAGCTGGTGGAGGCACATCAAATTTGCAGCTAAGCTACCAAATGATATAGCATTTGTTGGGTCTCTATGTAAAGAGAACCAGAATGGTGAATTTGAGCAGATTTGTTGGGTCTCATGGCTGCTATGGAGAGACAGATACCAACTTCAACATGGGGAAAAAACATTACCAGCAATGTTAGTTGGAGAAAGGGCTGTAGCGCTATGTAATGAATTTGTTGAGGCAGGGTCTTGGAGAACTACTACAGCCCCAGCCACCACTACCAGTGCATCCAAGTGGAAGGCGCCAGATTATGAGAAGCTCAAATTGAATACTGATGTGGCTGAGCTTATCCATTGCCACTGTGGAAAGTGATTCTCTCCGGTTGTCCAGAGTATTCGTTCAAATATTGATTTAGCACCAAATACCTCGGTTCTAAACGTTCTTAAAGATTTTGATTCTTTATGTACATTTCTTTCCATATATGATTGTCTTTCAAGTTCTTCATATGCATATTCATATTCTGGTTGTATTCAAAAATCCATTACTGCATATTGGCGTATTAAGATGAAAAACAAAAAATGCAACTGTGTTAAACCCCTACTTGTACAAAAATAATTTGGCTGGTTAACACTTTAGATTTCTATGATAAACAATGTCATCATCTCTGAACATCATGAAGTTGAGACAACGAAACCTCGTTCATTTTTCACTATATGTAACATTATACACCTCCACTTGGGTAATGATCGGGAATAGTTATAGACTGAAACACAAATCAACCCTGGAAAATCTGCTTTGCTCAAGTCTTTGCAAATCCTCCTATTTTCTATAAAGAAGCGAAATCGCCAGATACTTCTCTAGTTATATTGATAGAAAGAAAAAGCAGAAACTATGCAGGAAAATCATGCTTCAATCATAAGGTCAGGGTCCATTACTGGAGGAGATAATGGTGGGACAGCCGCTTCATGGAAGGTTGTCATTTCTAGAGTTTTTCTAGCTGTTGCTTGAGACTCTCGGTTTCTACCAATCTTACGTGATGGATGTGATTGAGAGGCAATGGCTGAAGAGGAATTATTGCTGTCGATGGATGCTAAGAACTTGTCCTTTGAAAGAGTTCCTTGGGCAGAAGAAATCACTGAGCTAAATACCCCCGACTCCCTCAAACCTTGGACTATGGCCTGAAACAGGAGCAAGATACAATACTTTCAACATAAACAAAAACTAAAAACAGTAATAACATGTTTGGTATGTTCGACTCAAACTGCACTAGGCCCATGTTTGGTTTAGCTAAAAATCAAATTTTCAATAGATTTCGATAGTAGTTGATGAAGTGCGTGAAGTGTGTGGTTGAACATGTGTTTGTAGAAAAATGAGTTTTAGAAAATGGAGACCAAATGAGGCTAGCCTACCTAAAAAAAAAAAGGCTTAAGATCTTATTAGTTGCACTGTCCATCACTGTATACGAAACATAATCTAAATGAAATGCCCATGGAGAGATCTTTGCAGCACAGAAGCGCTAGTTTTCATACAACCTGGTAAAATCAAAGCTTACCATGGGAGCATAGATGCGTGTCAATATGCCCTTCCTTAATAA
Source organism: Fraxinus sp. D2006-0159 (assembly GCA_903798375.1). Lineage (NCBI taxonomy): Eukaryota > Viridiplantae > Streptophyta > Magnoliopsida > Lamiales > Oleaceae > Fraxinus > Fraxinus sp. D2006-0159. Next base: position 7,235 of record CAIGRQ010203964.1, on the reverse strand, counting down.
TTTCAAATTGACGGTCTTATCAGTCCACACCACATGTTCACGATACCTGGAGTAGCAACAAAAATTAAGAAAATATTTCAGCTATGAAATCAACAAGTTAGTTTTATGAAAGTTTTACTTCAGTAGAACCTCACACAGGTGTTTTTTTTCCTTCCACATAAATAAGTTGCAGAAAATAATGATATAGAAGAAACTAAAGTTATTTTACGCAAATTGAATATTACCAGTTTAGCATCTCCTCCTCTGTGGCGGTAGAAGCAATTAGAAATGCCTGTGATTAAATCAAGAATACTTGTGAGTGTCGCCATAATTGAATAAGTTGTCACATTTTCTGACACATATTGATATACACATGAAAAATAAGCTTTGCCTGCTTTATCATCTGTATCAAAAGGTTCAAAAGGATCAAGGCCAGTCCTAAAGACTCAAAAACTGATGATAAGATAGAAAGTGATACAGAAAAAAGAAACGTTACTGAATATTAAGTCAAACTACATGGACCCGAACACTTGTGTAATATCATCTCTAATTGATGAAATTACAAATAAATAGCATCTATTATTGGGTAACAATACAAGCATTATTATTAAAGGAAAATGTCATGTGTACACTCTTTCGTTGACATTATTATTGACATTACAAGTGGTGTCAAGTGTTGATTGGGTGAAAAAATAGTTAAAATTTTAAACTGTCAAATGGTGTATTGCGACATGGCAAAGCGTAAAAAATGATGTACACCTATCATGATTGATTATTAAAACCCAACAATGTCTTAGCAAAATGCAAGAAGTTGATGCCGTTGATACAACTCTTTGAACTTTAAATAGGAGAAAAAAGCCTCCGCAATTCTAGGATACAAGTTATCACTAGCTATCTACCACATAGAATAGAACCAGCTTCCAGGAATCGAGATGAACAATCAGATTAAATTCAAGGTTTGACAAGAAAGGTGGAAACATTGATTATTTTCATGTTTTCGAAACCCCCTTTCATTATGACGGAATGCATCACTGTTATTGGCTTATTGCTTTAAATCACTTCATTTTAGTTACAACTTATAGTGGCAGTCATAAAAAGATAGAATCAAAAGCAGTCAAAAGACTTGGACAGGATATATCGAGTGTGGAAAAAAGTTCAAGACATGTAAAACTTGCAGCTAAAACTTCTCCATTATCTGTTTATTGTCTAGCAGCAGTCCAAGGTGCACGTCAGCAGGTTCTATTCTGGTACAAATAGTATCCAACCACATAAAAGAAAAAAGAAGAAACAATCTAAATTACAGCTTGTAATCCGAGTGATTAAATGTTGGCTTCCATCTATGAAAAAGTTTCTAGATGCTTAGATCTTTTATGGCCTGAGCTGAAGATTGGGAAGTGATTCATTCAGACAGTAATTCAACTAAATGACAAGGCAATTCAAGTTTTAAAATATACTAATCATCAACGCATAGCATGATGGATTGCGACTAGTGGAAGAAGCCAGTTAAAGTTAAAGCTGCATATACATGTTTATGGAAGGACTTGGGTAGAAACATTATGACAAGGGAAGAGAGGAAAAAACAAGAAGAGGCAGGAAGTAAGAGAATGCTTTTGAAAAAAACAAGAAGAGGCAGCATGTCGCTTTCTTTCATCAGTAATAAACATACATTAATTCCGTTTATTAATTCAGCTGTTATTTCTTGATATTTAGCTGCTACTGTAAAATCAGACAGAAATCTATCAGAAGCATGATTTCCTAATCTTACTCATGGATTGTATGAGAACTAATAACCTTGCAAATCTCTTAAGAATATGCATGCAAGTTTCACTCGATGAGAGGCTGTTGCCCACATAATTCAGCTGTACTGATTAAAGACTTCTACAGAAACAGCATAACCAACTATAAAGAGTCAAAAACCAAGTGCAAAAAACTCACAGCTCTATCGAATTCCAACATAAAGCATCGCTTAACATCCTCCTTTGTTGGCTTGCAGCCACATCGATCCCTCCTAGAAGTCAAGTCAGAGAACTTGGAATATGTGTAATGTAAGACAGCAGCCTCTTCCAACTTGATCTCACTGTCAAAAGTTACATAGAAATAAACAGTAAAAGCCTATAAAGAAATACGGCCATGTGGAAGAGCTAAAGTTGATTAAAAAAAAAAAAAAAGATGGATAAGCAGAATTGATCCTTTACATAAGATATGGAATGGATAAGATAATAAGAAGGTATGGCAATAAGTCAAGTATTAAGATAATAACATACTTTGGAGTTTTCATATAATTGTGCCATCTGTGTGCACCATTGGGGCGAAGATGGTCTTGAACTCGAGCAGCTGATTTCCCATTTCCATAAGTCAAAAAGTAGTTTGGATTACCACGGACTGATTCTTTATACATGCCAAAATATGTATCTTTTGGTAAATGGTCATAGTTCTTCTTGAACAATGATACCTATTAGACAGATTCAACAAAGGAAAAGTAATCCAAATGTAGTACATCAATAATCAGGTTCGTGAACATATTATGGCATGAAGAGGTTTTCAGGTAAAAGGTTTCTTAAGCTTTCGAAATGCCTTTTATCAATAGGGAAAAAAAACATCATTTTAAAGTTCGTCAAGATCAAATTAAGCAATTGCTTGTTCTGAATGCATCTCTGGAAAATCAAACAGCTGCATCTATCTGTTAGGTGGGCAGTAGATGATAACATATTGTTTCATGTGCTACTTTGCATATATATAAAATAATTCAGGACAAATTTTGTCCACTATAGTTTATATTCCTACATCCTCCACACATCCATGAACTTGTAAGATCAATTGCCAATCAATATGATATAACTTCAAGAGTAGAAATATAAGTAAACCAAAAGAATGCAAGGATTACCTCTGTGAAGGGATCCTTGATGTCGTCTCGTTCAACACTGCTCTCCTGAAGAAGAAAAATAGAGTTGTGAAATTTGACCAAGATTATTGATGTCGAGTCGTGCTTTTTCAAATGCCTGGTTAAGTTATATTTTACTTTTTTCAATTATTCAACTGCGATGGAATTAACATTTAGTACACAAACACAGATATTAATAGATCTCATACACATAAACAAAACATATGCCATATCACTTACATAATTGGGGAAGACAACCATGTCCACACTCCCAGGCACTTCAAGCAGTATTTGTCTCAAAGAATACTCCTGTGCACCAGCTGGATGTATCATTTCATCAGTGTCTACATGAATTATCCAGTCCATGCCAGCATCCTAGCATTATAATAAGTAAAAATTCCATTCTCTCTAAGTGGAAATGATGTTAAACTTCTCCAACACTCAATAATGAACTGCCATACCCTAGCCATGACAATTGCCATTTCCATATTAAGAGATTGCTTCACGAAGAGTTCGTAATTGCAAGGCTTGTAAAAGAAACTCGACAACCATGTTTCATTCCAGATGCGGCTGAAGCAACATGAGACAAGGGTACTAGTATGAGAAAGCTGATCACTAATACATGGATGGGATTTGACAAGGGTTTATATGGAATTACAGAAATGTTCCAAGAGAATTACCCTATTAAATCCCATGCTGTTTGGCAAATAGAAGTGGTACATATATGATTGGCAAGATGCAAAAATCACAACACAGGTCACTTACCTCTTTGCTTGTTGCTCTTCCAGGTCTTGGGTTCTGTATATTACTTTCACTCCCTGCAAAAGGATAAGAAGATTTTTTTGCTTATTGATTTAGAAACTACATCTGTGTGAAGTAGAAGTTAGCACAAGTTGGCAAGATACTTATTAATCCAGTTCCTGCCTACTCCTACTGAATTGATTCCAGAAGGGCGTAAAATAGATGAGGTAAATTTCAAAAGTGGGCAGAAACCTAGAATTTGGCAGTTTATCTACCATAGAAAAAAATTATAGAAGAACCTAATTCACTAATGATGTTCAGATAGACAAAACGATGATGACTTGTCCCACTCCAGTAGATACAAACTGGAAGTCGCCTAAGATTGTTTAAGAATGGACAAAGGGAGCTCCAGACACTGTTTTGTCCCACACGCTAGCTTGCAGCATCAAATCACACCCTAAAAGGCATTTAGTACTAAGAGCCTGTCTTGTGTTTCATCATAAGCTCCTTAAAATTTAAAGATCAAAGTCAAACTTTAATTTAACAACACATTTGGTAGGACGCACAACTACTACCCACTTATCCCCCCTCATTATATCACTATAATTTTAGCAACCTATAATGAAACCCAAACAAGCACCAAGTGAATTCAATCTCTGTTCTCCTAAATGATTAGCAGAATGAAGTGGCTGCAGGATAACCATTTTCACTCAACCACATAATGAAAGCTAAATTACTTCTAAACCTGTGTTTTCGAGAGGAAAAAACAGGTTTTTACATTGAAAACAAAGTGTCGTGGACGAACCCTTCAAAACATTTTGTTTGAATATAAGAGCCTTTTGAAAAGACCACAACAGCTTAGGGCCAGAGATTAGATTTGCCTTAAGGCTAATGTCATCCAAAGACCATTAAACCATAATGAATTACATAGTCTATTTTAGAATAATTGTCAGTTTATATCAACTAACTACTTTTATATGGTTATTGAAAATGTATATTATACACATATCACACAACATAGTTTATTCAGTTGACCAGAAATCAATCTAAACATCTTTCTGTTCCATACCACTCTACAATTCCCTTGAAGACCATTACAGTTTGCAGGTGTGTTTTTTTCTTTCCTTTTAAGGTAAAGATAGTATTTTATGACATAGTATTTCAGTAGAGTGTGTTGCAACTTGCAAATCCAAAGTGACCATATCGGCCTTAGAAAAAGTAATTACTTGGTCAAAAGAGTGGATGAAAAGTATAGACAGGAAAAAACTCACAGGAATGGATTCAAGGACTTTGGAGACAGCAGGAGATGCAGCCTTCCCTTCAACAAAAAGAAAAAAGGTTGATACCCCAATAACTTTATGATAGAACATCCATGGCAGTATCTGATCTAAGCCAGCTGATGTACTTGTCGTAATACATATCTGCAGATAATGAAGAAAATAATTTAATAGTTTGATTTAAACAGGCAGTGTACTTAATAGGGATTAGGAAATAATTTGATCATGGGATTGGGATGCGAAGAATTTAGGTCTAAATTTGAAGTAAAATTTAATGTCTAAATATATCCAGGTAGAGAGATTTAAATCTACAAAATAAGTGTTGAAAGATTTGTTTCCCTACGACAACATTCCTTCAACTCTTATTATGGAGTAAATATATTGGCCAACATTATGATTATGCAATGAACTTGCAATAAAAACTCCATATGATGTTATATAAGACATTGAGCATAAACTTCATCTAATAACATACCCATGTTGTTAGCCAACGTTGACTACTGTTCATAACTGCTATTCTGATATATTAGTCATCAGATCTTCGAACACAACCATGTTTCAAGCATAATCTTCATTTAATGTTATAAAAGATAAAATAACATGAGAAACATCTAGGACCATAGACTCAGGCCAGAAGGTAAACATCAAATTTCAAAGGTTTGAGGAGGTTCTAATACCAGGGATTCTAAGGAATTATAGTAGAAGCCTTATTTTTTAAACATCTCTATTTCCACATTACTGGAAAAGAAATTTAAACTATTTTGTTGGATTTCCATCTAATTACTGGATGTAGTTTTATTCCCAAAATTACACCTCCTATTCATTAAAAAGAATGCATTGGTCTTGCAATTTTCAACTTTAAATATACAAGAAAAGACAAAATATGAACAAATAAAACCAATTTATCCATTAAAACAGTAAGTTACCAACTAATTCAAAACTTCGTCTATCCCCATACTTTCCAATATCAAGATGAACAATTCCCCAAAATTCAAATCACTATAAAAACCCAACTTAAATTACAAAAACAAGCAAAACTCATTTGATATCAACCTAAAAATCAGATCATCCCCAAACAAACAAACAAAAAAAAAACCTTGGGCTTAAGATCGGAGTCAAACTTGAACTTCCAGTCCCTGTAATAAGGAAATGACAATGCATTGGAGTGTCCCAAGAGCATAGAGCAATCAGAAGAAGAAGAGTGTCCAACAGTGGCTAAAGGAGAGGTATCCATGCCAGGGAACTTGGTGTGGGAGTCATCAGAGGACCATCGGGAGATGGGATCATCTACGACACCTCCGCCGCGCCACTGGAGTACGAAGGCGAAGAGCGCTAATGAAAGGGGGAGGAGGGTCAGTAGGAGGAGGATTTTGGCGGTGAAAAAGTAGTAGTTGCTGTTGGAGGACGGTGGTTGGGACCTCAAGGAGGTGTGCATACCCGCCATTTGGAGGTTCAGCCAGGTGGCCTAGTTGGTGTGCGTGAGGTAAAATGGGAGTTCATATGCTTTGTTTGTGTCGCTTACATTTTATACTATTATTAAAAAGTCGAAAATATTAATTAATTACATAATTATTACTCATTTATTAATTATTATTAACATATTTCGTGAACTTAAAACATTATCACGATAATCAAATATTAAAGTCAAGTCAAACATTTAAAATAAAAAGTCAAACATTAATTTTAATTATACATGAATTTATTACTTTTTTTTAATTATAGTAACATTATAATTATTTTTTTCAAATAAACACCTATCTTGACCATTTGCATATATTAAAGTCAAGTCAAATATTATAATTTGATGTCAAAAATCATATGTTAATTTTAATCATACATTGTTACTCATTTATTATTCATACATATTAAACTTGTTACCTTTTTTTAAAATTATAATTGAATTTCAAGCTTATCAAGAAAATGAGATGAAAATTGGAAAATCAATTGTTATTTAAAATAAATGAGAATATAGGTCAATGATGACTTGTATAGTTGTGACATGCCTTCAAAAAAAATAAAAATGTTACGATATGTTTCATGCAAATTCAATAGTTTCATCAAATCAGATTTAACTAAGAAAATTATAAATAGATAGTAAACTAACCTACGAGCGATGACGATGGGATTAATTTCAATTGAGGAGCGGAAGCATTAGGAGCTGTTCTTTTTTTTTTTCTTTTTTTTTTTTTGAGGGTCCATTTTGAGATTATTGAAAGACGTTCTTTTCGATATTTTGACAAGTTGTTTTGAAAATACCCAAAACGTGTTTTGAAAATTTTGACTTGATTATAATTGAAAACACCCAAAATTTGTCGTTTTGGTTTTTTTTTTTTGTAAATTTTTAACTTTTTTTCAAA
>CAIGRQ010203955.1:0-15210 GCA_903798375.1 Fraxinus sp. D2006-0159 | reverse complement strand
GGATTATTAATTCCAAAAGCAATCTGCCAAATAACCTTCGTAATTCTCAATGTCTCCACATCCCAATTTTCTACTAAGTTTTTTGTGTCGAAGCGTGCACTTTGAAAGTAGGTACTCGCATATAAATGATGTGTGTAAGTTTAGATCAAAAGCCAACCTTATTTTGAATCTATGCATGGGTCAAAAAGATATTTTTTTCATTATGTGGAAGCAGATATACAGTACTGGATCTTTTTGAAATGTTGCATGCTAAAAATTATTAATTTTTGGTGTTGTACAGGTTNGCACTTTGAAAGTAGGTACTCGCATATAAATGATGTATGTAAGTTTAGATCAAAAGCCAACCTTATTTTGAATCTATGCATGGGTCAAAAAGATATTTTTTTCATTATGTGGAAGCAGATATACAGTACTGGATCTTTTTGAAATGTTGCATGCTAAAAATTATTAATTTTTGGTGTTGTACAGGTTAAGGAAATTATATCTCACTATCCATCCAACTACAAACAATCTGCCGTCATTCCATTACTGGATCTTGCGCAACAGCAACATGGAGGGTGGCTCCCTGTTTCAGCAATGAATGCTGTAAGCTGACATCCCTATTCTTTCTTTTCCCTCATTTGGTTCAATCATGTCTGAAGCTAGCATTTGTAGGTTATCCACGTGAAACTTTGAATAATATTGACGCATAATCAACATTCAATTAGCATTTGAGTTCTAAAACTAGTCTACTTTTGTTTGTAAGGAAGTGCTCTTTATTGTTTGATTGAAAACATGATGATATCTATTGTAACCAGCAGCAGACCTGTGCAATGAAATATCTTTACAGACAAGACATTAATTAGGTCAAAATTTTGCTTCTGAATATATTAAGATGAATTTTACGCCAACCAATCCTTATTAACCCGCCTTAAGGGATATACTCCTGAGTAATTCAAGCTAGAAAATTACAAACCTTTATTCAAAACTTAGTCATTTAATGTGGAGAACGACACTGTGTCATATATCTTGAACTCCATGCAGTGTGTTCAAAGAAAAGCATGTTATCTAGGTAAAGCTTTTATCCTCTTAAAAGAGAATAAATTAGATTATTTAAAGCATAACTGTGTGGGGACAATTGTCTCTTATTTATGCCTGTGTTGGACGCAATTTCCACTGAGCCGATTTAATTTTCTCTGTATTGGGAATTAATTGGTGCCTGTTAAATGATTGCCATGAACCCTCGATTTCTAATTTATTTTGCATGCACATCTTCACCGAGCTGATAATCTCAAACAATTTTTCTTCAACCGAAAGTACTAGAGGGAGGGAGGGAGGAACCGAGGAGGTATAGAGGGAGACGTAGGTGTGAGAAATCAATTTCAAAGAGGGAGAATTTATAGGTAGTTCTGGTGGCTCTTATCAAATTTAGAACCGGTAAATGAAGTTAGGGGCATTTCTCCTCTTCACTAAACACAAGTAGGATTGTTATTTACGTTTGGGATATTCTATTTGTGCCTTTTAGTTTTTGATAAGATGTATGCTTTACAGATTGTAATACCATAAAATTTGCAGATTGTTATATGGTATACCGGCAGTATGTAATGACCATTATACTTGTTTTGCAGTGGTGTTATATTCATGAAATTTTTATGCTTCTCGAGAATATTTATATTCTTGTTTAAGTATGTTTCAGAGGATTTTTTGAAAGCCCAAAGCTCTACTTGGGGAGCAAAACCTCTTTTCTTCAAATAACAGGTGTTTGTTGCGTACAATGAAGTGCTTGTTGACCAAAAAGCAGTTTTTATAAGCTGAGAGAGGCTAGTGCATGTTTGGCAAAGCTTAATTTTTCCTAAGCTAGTCAAACATACCTTTATCCACACATTTTGTAGGACACACAACTTATTACCCATTTATTATCCATGTATGCCGTAGTACCCACAACTTATAAGCACTTGAAAGTTTTGCAAACATGCTCTTAAGCTTCTCCAAAAAGCTCTACGTTCAGCTTATATGGGAAGCTGAAATATCTCATTTTGAAACTTCTATATTTGCAATTTTATCCTTATTATTTTAAAATAAAATGTCAAATATATCCAATAAAATTTGTGAATTCTGATAAACAATGAATTTAGGAAATAAGTATATGGACATTTATGATTTTTCACCTTACAAGTATTGATAAATTTTTACATGAATTTGATAAAAGGATTATGAATCTGTTGAAAGGATTATGAATAATATATGGACATATATTATTCATACGCGATTTTCACTGGCTTTCCTTCATATATGAAAGTGACAAATGTGTTGTGTTAAATAATATGATATATAGTTAAATAATTATGTCATGAAAATTTAATTAAAATATTATTTTCTTAATTTGTTATATGATATGAAATAAATATTTATAAAAAACAATATGAGTAGTATAATACATTAATCATATTCAGTTAAATTATTATGAAGTATGTTTCAAGTCAGAAATCAAAAGCATTTTTGCTGCGAAACAATCAATTAAATGTTCACAACAACCAACGAAAAGCTCTACTGAAAAAACTCAAGATTCAAAAGCTCTTACCACAACAACTATACAAATCAGGCCCTACGAGGCATATAAGAACCGTTAAAATGAACTATGTTCCCCTAAATATTTTTTTGGTCAAATAGACTTAATCTTAGCTCTTTACTATCCTGCCAAAATAGTATAAGCTATTAAGCTAGATTTCCCCATGACCACTCAATTTTTGTAGTCTTTTATATTTAGTTTTTGTTAACATTTAAATGTGATAAACAATGTCATGTTAAATGTCGATCCGAAGATTTTTGAAAAGTGGTGCCATATCTGTTGCTTCTGTGCAGTATTCTGATGAATGAAATTAAATACTATACATGTGATTATACACTCACGTAATTTACCCTGTTGTAATGAAGGTTGCTAAGATTATTGAAGTTGCTCCTATTCGTGTTTACGAGGTTGCGACATTCTATTCTATGTTTAATCGAACAAAGGTAAGATATTCTACATGCAATTCATGGCAATATGCTTCATGTTGCATGGGCAAATCATTGTTACATGAACTTTAGCTTGTTGAACTGCTCTCTTGCAATTCAGGTTGGCAAATACCACCTTCTGGTATGTGGTACAACACCCTGCATGATACGTGGTTCTAGAGAAATTGAAGATGCATTGCTGGAACACCTTGGAGTAAAGCGCAATGGTCAGTCCTTTATGACACAGTCTTTCTGGTTTCTTCCATGATCTTTTATGTTTGGGAATCGGAAGATCCTCAAAACTTTTCTTTGCAATTGGAATTGCCATTCATGTTTGCAGAAGTAACTAAGGATGGCTTGTTTTCTGTTGGAGAAATGGAATGCATGGTGAGTCTTAACAGCCTCATTTCTTGATCTGAAACAATATTTTTTCTCGTTGCTTTCTTACGTTCTAGACTTTTCTATGCATTGGGTCAGCTATGGATGCATTTTTTACTTTTCATCTAGTAATGCTTAGCGACAGCCATTGTGGTAGAATAGTTCTCTCCCATGTGGGTTACTCATCCAAGATAGGTAATAGAATCACTAGGATGGAAACTGAGCCTCATTAGAGTGAAGGTAGAGTGGAGCATGATAGGGCACTTGTGAAGAAAGCAGTGTAGCTGATCCTAACTTTACTTTTCTTTTCTGTTTTTCATAATAGATTGGAATTCTGTTCATCTAAGTGCCATCTGTCATGGAAAACAAAATTGTCTCTAAAAATTCGTAGAGATTTTATATGCAGTGCTAAGAAAGGTGTGGCAAAACCATTGCAATCACAGACATAAATTAGCTGCTTAAAAATTCGTGACAATATTTTCATGGCTACTTGGTGTCAATTAGTATCACAGTAAAGCTGGAAGTGATCTTAGAAACCAATCACGTTCCGGGAAAAAATCTCAATATCGTATTGGTTTTGAATTCGGAAGTAATATTGAAATTCGAAGTAAAAAAATGGAGGAGTGTAAGAAAAAATATTTCAAATGTCACGCGGATTCAAACAAAACTGAAGCAATAGATGAGAGGATGGATTCTTTCACAGACTCAGGGGAAGATGCAGTTCCACTAGCCTTGGTTTAGCAATCTTAAACACTCTGGAATGGTTGAGTTTGCCTTAAATCTTGAGAATGAGTGGTCTGTGGCTCTATGGATGCAGGTTTGAGATACACACTTCTTAGAGTCTGGGAGTCTCGTGTCTGTTTCTTTCAGACACCACGTGGTTACTGTTTACTTTCACATGGTCAGGATTTATATACTAGTTTATAATGTGTTGTAGTGATTTGCAGAAGTCATGCTTGTATAATCTATGACATGATTTCATGTTGGATTTCAATAGGGATGTTGTGTAAATGCTCCTATGATTACAGTAGCTGACTATTCCAATGGATCTGAAGGATATACCTACAATTATTATGTAAGTACATGTTATTCATAGTTTTTTTGTGGTCAAGCATAGTTTTACATCAGATTTTTTTTTGTGGTCAAGCATAGTTTTACATCAGATTATTCAAAATTTCAGACTCTCATTCTTTCTCCACTACTTCAGGAAGATGTCACTCCGAAGCGAGTTGTAGAAATTGTCGAGGCTTTGAGAAGAGGAGAAAAGCCTCCGGTAATGCAATAAGTTCAGCATGTTGAGTCTATTATTAAAGTTCAAAAAATTGTTATTTGATTTTAATGAATTTTATATTTCAGCGTGGCACACAAAACCCAAAACGCACCAATTCTGGACCAGAAGGTGGGAACACAACACTTTTAAGTGAGCCTAAACCTCCTCCATGCCGGGATCTTGATGCCTGCTGAACTTGTTAACTTCTTTTGCAATTGTTGTCTCTAATAATGATGAAAAATCCGAAGCTGGGAGCACTCACATTGGTTGTAACCTGCCAATAACTTCTATTAAATTTCAAGAACCTTTGTATTGTTGGTTTTATCCAGTTAATATGATTCAGGTCGAGTGCATCTTGTGATGTTTGATCGAGAGTGGTGAGTAATTCATTTTGTATTTGCTTTAGCCAATGAACACGTAAATATACCTGTGCTTGCACTTGCAAATTCTTGAGAATAAATTACCCGCCTCTCGTATGATGATAGATTCCCATACTTTCAATCATTTAACGAGCTTATATCAAATTGTTGATTTTGTTCGTAACAGCCTTCTCACAACGGTTAAGTTACCCCTCACAAACCTCTCTGCACGGCTGCGCCAAAATTCCCCTTTCAAGGAAAGGCTTGCACGCTGCCTCCACCTAGGGATGGCCATTGCCCCTCGTCTCTGGGAACTTATAAAAGGCAGGGAACGTATTAAAATATCTATCTTTAATCCCTTAAATATTTTTTGATTTATTAAGTGTTATCTGAGTAAATGCACGATTCTTCACGCTTGCACGGTAATTTTGGTCCCAATTACATCGACTGTCCCTAACGTCCTGAAAGTTCTTTTTTCATAACAATCACTCAAATTTCTGAAGTGAACATTAATAGTCACTAGATCATTTGAAAGGAAATGTATTACATTTATTTGCAAAATATAAATTCCCAATAGTGTTTCCAGCTGATCGATAACAAACAAACTAAAGATAATCTTCGATGTTTAAACAACGCTAAATCAGAGAAAAAATAACGAGTCCAATAACTCGAAGTGCAAAGGAGCGAGTCAACTCAAAAGAAGGCAACAGCAGCATGTGAAGGAATAGTGCACTACGTACGTATAATTCTCTCCAATAATTCAACGCCTTCCAGATGCCACCGACTCGGTTGAGAAGAGGTATTTCACTCGTGAAAGAACAGAGTCGTGTGCAGGATCATATGGATGGTCCTTGGACGGGATTTCCAAAATTGCCGGAATAGGCTTGTTGTAGCTATCGACTAAAAACCTTATCATATTTGCAACCTGAAATCAAGGAATCTGTTCAACCTTTTAAGCTACATACATACGACAAGTGACACTGTATTACAGGTAGGTTACTTATGACATTAAGAGGGTGTTTGGTGGGAATTAAAAAAATTAGTACACCGAATTACACTATATAGGATAAAAAAAATTATCCCGACGCAGCATTGGGTGTTGAACGTAAAAAAATTACTTAAAAGTACAACATTCACATATAACTAAAAAATTAAGTATTAGCAAAAAATTCTCAGTGAAAAAATTCACAGATACGTAAAAGAAAAGATTAATAAATAATAATAAAAGATCACATATTAAAAAAAAATCACATATAAGTAAAAAATTTACGGACAATCAAGTTAAAAGTAATTAATAAACTTGTATAAGTTTAAAAAATCTCTTATAACGAAAAACTCTCATAATTTTTTTATCTTACATTACTTGTACGGTTTTCTGACAGTTTGTTGCACTAAATGCCGTATTAAAACAATATCCATAATCCACCTTAATACAATTCCCTCTAATTCTATCCTCACAAATCAATATCCCTCCTAATCCAATGTAGTGTACCAAATGTGCAGTAAGAGCACAAAATTGCCAACTATTATACATCCTAGTTCATATTGCGCACAAGCATGATTCATTATGATTTTTTCATCCAACGCACAATAACTGGCATAATTTTCTCAAGGTCACTTCATCAATCTAAATGATAAAACAGGATAAACAAAGATGCAACAAAATAATGCAAAAAACTTACATATTGGCTGATTAACACAATTGCGATGTCTTCCCTTGTTGTGAATTCTTTGAAAGCATCTTCAATCTGTTTCACCGTAGTTTCTGGACCAAAACCAGAAATCATCGGTGAGCCAAGAGTGAGCACATTAGAAACTCCGCTCGTAAACAAATGCAAGGGTTCTTGTTTTTGACAACTTGCATTACTGAACAGCAAATTGTTAGCATTTCATTCTTGAAAAAAAATGTATCATTTCACCTGTTTTCATGGTCTAAAATGTAGTGCAATCATCACAGAAACCAAATTTTCAATATGGACAGGACTAAATTAATGGATTTTAAACACGTAAGAGTTATACCTGGACAACCATGATCCTAATTAATTTTGCAACATTTGCATTTTGTAGTCTTTCTGAAACATTAATACAGCTGTAAAGAAGTAACAAGACTGATATCGTTTACTGGAATATTCCAGAACCATTGGGAATATCTTAGACTCCAGAAGCTAAACGAAGCAAGAAATTGCCACAAAATTTGCAAACAATATCTAGTGATTCAGACTTCTTATACAGACTCTGTCATTTCACCTGAGCTTAAAACGCCTTTGTTGAAGTCAATGATTTGGCAAAAAAGAAAGCAATAAAAATGTAAACCAGGAAATTGCCTGTGTGTGGGACAAACTAGAGTTGTATAAAAGCTAGCCAACTGAGTCAAACGCCAACTTATTTACCTAGTCACTCCATGAAGCTAGAAAGATACAACATGTGCAGGGCACCATTCTCAAGGCTTTAATCTAGTTTTCTTTGGTTTCCTAAATATTTCAGTACTTGAGAAGGCATCTTCAGCGTATATTTAGCTATTGTTTGGGAGAGATTTTTCTTGGGGAAGAATGATTTTTTTGGAGAATATGGTTAAAAAGTAGGAAAAATTATTGGGCCACGTAAAAAATGATTTTTTTGGAGAATGTGTGGTCGAAAAAGAGTTTGAGAAAATTGATTTTTCGAAAAAATCTCTACCAAACAATGCGATACAATATTCTGTCAGAAAAAAAGAAGTGAAAGGTTCTGAGGCTGAAACAACTATTTAACGCCTCAGTATCAATGCTTGAACCAATATGAAAGGAGAGGCAATTCAGGAATTGGTCTGATTCTCTCTCTGTAATCAGTCACTGAAAGGTTGAGAAAATAAAAACGAAAGAATTGCAGAAAAACAGCAAAGAAAGCATACTTGAGTCCACAACAAGATAATTTGTTTTCCTCCTCAAATCAACATTGCCAACTCCAGCCAGCAAAAATCCAGTAATTGTATCCTACATTAACAAGTAATTCATCAGTAAAATTAATAACAAGGGAAAGAATGGCAACAGGGTCCACAATGAGATAATTTGGTTAATTTATTTGGTTGGTCCTTGATAATCTTTATGGTGGTTGAATTTTTTGAGAATTGTTTCTGAGAGAAGTTGGAAACCAAAAAAATGGGAGGGAGGGGATTAAACTGTACTGGAAAAGAAAGATGAACTTAAATCTAGACACTGACTAACTTTCTCTATTCATCAGAAGCAAGTAACAATGGCTCAAACGCATGAACATAGCAGGATCCACTCTTAATTATGGCCCGACTGATGCTGTCCACTGGACGAGTATGCAGGAAATTAGATCCTTGCATCCAATAATCATGTAAAAGGATGTATGTCCTGCTCTCTCAAAACCATCTGGTAGTATTCAAAGGATTATCCAACTCATTTTAAATTCTCAACATATAACTATACAACAAAAAGCTCCAATGCAAAAACAAGCAAAATCGTCCCTCCAAACACCCCACCCAAAATTTGAATATATAAAAAGAATACATTTTCATAAAAAGCCATATCTTCTAATAGTTTAATTCATATTTAGATTAAAAAATTATGTTGAAAACTAATAACATGAGGAGCTATGAAGAATTAAAGGAACAAGGATACAGTGAGGTTGCACCAATCATCTAATTCCAACAGTAGAAAATGCACTTTCAATTTTAAACAAGTAAACAAATTAAATTCTAACTTAGAGTATCTAAGTTCAACGACATCGTGTTGTGTCCTTAAGATAAATTTGCTCCCTCTACGGTTGAAGATCTGAAGCAATTGCCTCCTAAAATTGGACAGACCACTGTTCCAAATAAAATAGCACCACAACGGCAGTGGAACCAACATAACAGAATTCTTAGTATGTGCTGATCATTGTAGTGACAGAAACTGAAAGGAATTCTTTGGCACGAATTGATGGAGAAAATCGTTTGAATTGGTGTGTTTAAATGGCAACCAACAAAGGCCATTTCCATAGCCTAAGATGAGGCCATTCGTTCAATTGCCACAACCCTTTCAAAGAGATGTAGTGTTAGGACAAAGAGGTGATATTATTAGATGAAAGGTTGTCACATTTATGAAGAGAAGACTTTTGAGTCAAATATTCACCATTTCAGCTCAAGGGACACACTAGTTGGGAAACTAGACGAGGGGCTTCTTCCAACAATCACAAAATTTGAATTTAAATTGAAGGGACAAAATGGTTGGAGAAACTTCCAGCAGCGGTAACACCCATGAGTTTAGTATGTCACGTAACACACAATTGATTGGATATTTTTTTGACTACTCCGATGCTTGAACTCTTCAATTTGGACGACGTATCTGTGTCGACACAATGCCATACGACATGGTTATGGATATATATCCTATTTTAGATCCTTCAATTTAGAATGGGACACAGCAGAAATATGAGAGGAAGATCGCCATGGCCTCAACAGAAGTTGCATGGAGATGAAGAGTGGGTTCACAGTTTTTAAAGCAATAAAATTGATTAGTTTTACCATCACTTAGGCAAGTCTTAATTTTAAACTTGTTGGGCCATTCAGCAAAAGAAAATGGGTTTAAACTTTAAAAAATTTCTAATGAAAATTAATATATATTTTGAACCAAACACAAGCATGTGGTTATGCTAAGCTAAGTCAGAGGGAGACAACACTGCATGACGAGTTTTGCCCAAACCCACCATGAAGTAAGTCTTCCCTATTCTCAAAACCAGATGTCCCTTGAGGCCTAAACCAATTTTGCATACCATGGATTACTAAATTACTTTGTTTTACATTTTCAACCTATATGAGAATCTATCCGTTCTTCTTACTATCTTTCTTCTATTCCCCTCTTCCTTCTTCTACCGTTAAAAAACTCAAATGAATGAAGACAATTGTTGGCCTTGGAAATTTGAAGTGTGAAGTAAAATAATTGTTGTATTCATTCTCTCTCATCTTCATCATTGAAAAAATGGGACTAAGAATAAATTAAGGAAAA
The DNA here is from genome assembly GCA_903798375.1 of Fraxinus sp. D2006-0159. NCBI lineage: Eukaryota > Viridiplantae > Streptophyta > Magnoliopsida > Lamiales > Oleaceae > Fraxinus > Fraxinus sp. D2006-0159. Next base: position 5,245 of record CAIGRQ010203955.1, on the reverse strand, counting down.
ATTAAAAGAATGGAAAGTATCCATCATTGATATGAAAAACATGGATTATTGATCTAAAGATTGGGATCAAGTTTGGGCCCCAAAGGACACAAAGCATTTGGAAGGGGACATGACCTGCCTTTACGGTGAAATTGGACAATTCCCAACATATGCTCGTCATTGCCACCTGCCGACTTTGGCATGAGTACATGTATGGTTAAAATAAATCTTAGCCCCTATTTGACAAAACTTATTGATATTATAAGTTGGTAGTTCCTATGAAATGAGTAGTTAAAAAGTGGGTAAAAATTGTAGATCCAAAGAAATATGTGGATAAAAATGAAATTTGACCAACTTATGTCCAAAAAAAAAAAACTTAGTCAAACATGGCTTAGCTTTCATGAGAAAATTATTATAAATTTTAACCAATTGGCTCAAAAAATTTAAATTCAAAATTGCTATCTGGTCCCAACATAACCATCAAACCTTGGATGAATGACCACATCCAAGGTTGTATATAGGGTTTTCTAGATTACCATTTCTTCATGCCAAGTTTTAAACTACTATTCTCCCACTTTTGTCCAGTATTTCTCTTGCACATTGCCCAAAAATATTTTTTCCTAAGTTAAGTTTTGCTAATCAAGAAGTTTTGTTGCCAGTTTACATATGATTGAAGGTTTGATTCTATACATATGAAAAATTTGTTCTACTTTGAAAGAGAATCGCTAAAGATACTCAATAAAAGAGACCAAAATTGGCTTGAGGAAACAAAGTGGAGCCATTAGACTCCTATATCTGTGAGTTTTCTCAAGGCCTATTGAATTCACTGCCACATGCGGCTACTATATCTATTAAACATATGGAGGGTACTTTGAGGACTTGGTACCTCCTAGAACCTCAACCAGCCTACTTGGTCTTATATGGATAATATGCATGAAGGATTTCTCCAAAATGTGCATAGGGATTATGTACCACCTACTCGTGAACTATACAGTTCACACCTCTTGTGATACCTTTTATTCTCGACAGTGATCTCCTTGAAAAACCACCAAACCACTACCCTTCGCCACTTATCTTCTCTATTTATTTGTCAGTTCTATAGTAGGGACAACACTGTATAAACAACCCATCATACAGTAACTATTATTTGGCATCCAGTTTGAAGTGAAGCAGATTTAATTGGTGAAGAAGCCTTCTTATAGGTGCCTAAATATACTGGAAGTGGCAACAGCATCATAACAATGGAGTTAACATTCCCATACATAAATCTCGCTCGGAAAGCACAAAATAAATAAAAAGATAAGATCGTAACCTCATCAGCGATCATAGCGATGAGTGCTGAGCTGCTTGTGCGGATCTGAACTCTATTCGCCATTTATCAAAAAAAATCTAAGGAAAACAACTGCAAAAATAGATGAAAAAAATCAATCCAAATATCACCAATCAAGCAAAACCCCAGAAATCCGGAAGAAAAAGAAACTTAATCGGAGAAATTAAAAACATAACAGTAATAAAAACAATTTCAATACTTTTAGTTCGTTTTAGAATTTCTCATAAATATCAATTTGAGGATACCTGGGGATTTGGGTTTCGCCAGAAGAAAGTGAATTGAGTCGCGATCGCGAAGTTATTATGTTGAGATAGAATGTTCGTGGAAATTACAACGAAAAGGGTATATTACGCTTAACCCCTCCGAGAAAGACACAATTTACTGTTCTCTCCTTGACCGTCAACATGGTTGTTTGGCTAAGCTTACAAAATTTGATTAAAAGCAAGTTTTAATCAACATTTAAAACTTGAAATAAACATTTTTTTAAGAATTTTGCTAGTTGTACATAAAAAATGTACTTAATAGATTACATAATATGATGTGGAGTGAAAAAATTGGATGAAAAAGTTGATTGTGTTTTAAACTGACGAGTATTATGTGACATTGTATAATTCATTATATAAATCTTGATGCGTAGCATGATCGTTTTTTTAATTATCGAAATAAGTGAGTTAGTATGCTTCAATGAGAAATTACTCAATGAGCACTGGTGCTCTCTTTAAGCTAAGTGTGATTGCATCATAATGTCATGTCAATTAATTGATGAACAACAAATGTATTTCAAATGTTGAGATTCAACGTAAGTTTATTCACTAAAATAAGTTTTAAAATAACAAACTACTTATAGTCTTTTCAATAGGAAATTTATAAAAAAAAAAATTATAATTTACACTTTACATATTATGAGGATATTTGGTGTAGATTAAAATCAGATTTTAAGTGGATTGTGATTAAAGTTTTTGAAATGTGTGGTTGAAAATATATGGAACCCATGAAAGATGTAGTTGATATTGATTGTTTGACTTAAATTAAAATCTGACCCAAACAAGCCTTATATTTTATAGTATGGTAACATAAATGATATTGTTAAGAGCTTTACAAATTTGTCATTAAAAAACAATTAAATAGACCAAACTATTCAAAATGGAAAACAACAAATCATACCTTTGTATTACATTACGTAACACTCCACTTCCAAATTTTTTAACCTTTTTTTTTATTATTATTATCTTCCAAATGTTCAATTACTATTTCATTTTCATCAATGAAATTATTTTTTCTTTCTTTCTTTCTAATTCATCTATCTCTCCATCAATAAAAACGAAGACCATTTCATATTATAGCGACAAAAGATCCTGTGCTTTACTCAATTTTCGTGTGTTCTACAGGTGCACAAAAAATCCAATGCTCTAATTGCGAGTACAGAGAATACTACGAGCAGCTGCTTCACGGGAAAGGATCGCTTCAAGTTCTTAAGCAGTTGCATATTCCACATTGGTGGAGCTGCCATTCTCCTTTCGAATCGACCATCTGATAACGAAATGTCGAAAGTACGAGCTTGTCCACGTGCATCCGGCAAGTTTTGATCTTTCATACAAGTGCATATTCCAAGAAGAAGATCAAGAGGGAGTAACTGGAGTAACCATAAACAAAGTCTTATGGTTGCTGCAATCAAGGCCATAGAATTAAATTTGCAAAAACTGGGACCCTTTGTCCTTCCCTTGTCTGATCAAATTCTCTCTCTCAAAAATGAGATGTGCTCGGTGTATATGGTAAAGCTGTACGGGATTTTTTCAGGAGGTGTGTCGTTTTCTAATTAGGGAGTTGGCAAAAAAATAGAAAAATGTAACCATACAGGTGTTGCCAACACAGCACCTATAAGTTCCCTGTACAGTTTTCCCGTGTACAAGGGGCATAACTCAAAAATTACATATTATTCCAAGTCAGCATGGCCCTACATTCCTAAATTCAATTACAGTTTTGTTCACTTTCTACCTCAAACCAGTACTAGATGAACTACAGAGGAACTTGGGATTTACTGGTGCAGCCATGGAACCTTCTATAATGACCCTGCATAGGTTTGGAAATACTTCAATTAGTTCTATATGGTATGAACTTGCATATGCTGAGGCCAAGGGTCGGATCAAGAAGGGCGATCTTGTATAGCACCTGGCATTTGTATCTGGCTTTGAGTATAGCAGTTTGATTTGGCTTGCCACTAGGGATGTCCTTCAGAAGAATTTTTGACCACAGAGATTGATGATTATCCCAATGATTTGGACACCAACGAACCATTTTCATACTATTTTGAACCGTCCAAATAATAAGTGTTGAAAAACAGAAGGTATTGATGGTGAACTAGTTTGTCCAATCAAGAAACCTTGTGGATTTATCTTGTTTTCAACTTGACAATCACTTTAGAAATTGGGATGCACAAGAACCCTTTTTCATTAGCTATAAGATTGTTGTTTTTTTCTGACGCAAGTTTACGATATCGTAACAAGTAATATAATGGACATTTGAGTTCGAATTATCGTTCCCACGAAAACTATACTTTATAACTTAATTCAACTTTTCTAACTCATATTTGATAAAAGCAAACAAAGAATTATATGTTGTTGTTGTGAATTTTTGGTTTAAACACTTGAAATTAATTAAAATCCACACAAAAATGATTGAGAATTCAAATAATGGATGGATATTAGAGCCAAACAATTTCACCTATTGATCACCTTTAAGTCTTAATTCAAGATTCAAAAGTCTAATGTATTGTTCGATCGAATTGTTCTATAGTGGCACGATGCCTAGGCACCGCGATGCAATTCTGTGTAGCACCTAGACTCTATGATTGCAACGATCTCTATTCACAACCATGTTTCTATTGGTTCCTCATAGCGCCTAGGCGTTGACTTGCTGTAAAAAAAATTCATTCCTAACGTTTGGGTGCTCCGAACATGGCGCCTAGGCCCCATTTCACTGATTTTTTCCTTGACATTTTGGCTCGTTTATTTACTTTTAACACCATTTTTACTCCACCTCTGCGTACCTTTAAAACAACACTAACAAACACATACCAAACGTTCTATACTCATAATATTTAACCAACAATTAAGTTAAAATTATATAAAATTCGTGAGTAAAAACACACTCGTCAAAGATCGTAGCAAGCTTTCGAACTTGAGAAAGACGGAGAATTCTATGCAGAAGATACGAATTCTTCATCCTAACAATAACTCAATGTACAAAAATCTCGCAAAAACTGGAATTTCAAATTTCAGAAATCCACTAAAACGTATATAAATCAAGGCTAAATCAGGTATCAGCAATTTTAGCAGATCTTTTTCACCGTGTAAATTGTAATCATTTTTCCTGGGAAATCTTTTACCATTATGCTGCATAGTCCTCTCAATGTTCTATTTCGTCCTTGACATGATTCAAAAGTAGAAATGAACTAAGCTGTTGATGAGTTTTTGAGATCATTAAAATCATTAGGCCACAATTTATTTCTCTGTTTGACAGTGTAGATTTATCAGAAACCATAAACATCGTGGATTATAATTTGATGGCGACTTGTACGTACCATGTATTAATACAAGAAAGAAGATTGGGTGAATTATTGGTACAACTTAAAGATATTAATTGTGATCCAAAGACACAAACCAGCAAGCAATAAAGTTTCTGACAAAAAATAAAGCAATAAAATGAAAAGATTGGGCTTTGCAGAGGTATCATCAGTTATTATACTTCATGATGCTACTACTATTTCTTTTTTACAATACTTCATGAGATTGTTTTGATGGAGAGTCGTTTCTTCGTTTTGGAAGATCAAAATAGATTCATGTTGTTCTCTGTGAGACCATCAAGATTATACATTTACTTACCAAAGATGTAGCACGAGTGAAACAAAAATTAGAGTTCAAAGTGTACCAATTGAAA
>CAIGRQ010203949.1:0-19525 GCA_903798375.1 Fraxinus sp. D2006-0159 | reverse complement strand
AGGCTAGAGTTTCATTAATTATGCATAATGAAAATAGAATGCAATAAACCTAAAATATAAAGAGACTATATATAACCTAAAATAAAGGAAACTAAAAGGACTATTCTACCCTTAATAAACAATAAAATAAAATACCACTATATTTCTTAACAAACAGTAACTTATAGATGTCACAAGCTTGTAGTATTACTCCAGCAGGAAAGTCGAACAGGACGTCCCTGACTAGCGAATCCACTCCGAAAAGATTGGCAAACAAAGCAAATATGCATGATTGGAGGTATAACAATGGGAAGGACCAAAGAGTAGAAAACTACAACAATTCCTACGGTATTCATCCATACAAAGAATTTGAAGGCCAATCAGAGGGATACAACAAGAAAGAAGGTCTAAGATATCAGAAACAAGCAATCATAGAAACATTCAATAAAAGCATAATGAGGATAGAAAATGTAAAACAAAAATGTAAGAAAACCCCTCAAAAGTTACTTCACACATTTTAAAGCTGAAGTGATTGTTGGTGAAGCTATTCTAGATGAAAAGGCAAAGGATGCCTTGTGGAAGTTAGAAGCCTCTCTGTCTAGTGAAAAGATGAAATAAACAAATGTGTGTAGGCTCATCGCCAGTGGTGATAAACGTCGCAAACCTCCAGTGATCAACAAGAGAAATTAATATCATAATCAAAACCTCTTATACATGAAAAGGTACGGAGAACAAGAACCAAACCTACTCCCAAACATCTAGGAAGTTTGTATTAAAATGTGTTGGATCTGAAGTAATCCTAAAAACTGCATCACTTTCAATTATATTCAATAAAATATGATTTCACTAGAATAAAAAAGGATTAGATTCTAAAGGAACAAATCACTCTGGTAAGAAAGGAACAACCTCTTAGAAATATGCAGTTGGGGTCCAAATGAATGGAAATCATCTATTTGATCGTTAGCTGACCAAAAAATTTATTTTAACCAAATGTGGTAAGGGTAAAAATGGTAACTATGGTAATTCTATATTATTAAAAAGGGTTAATTTAATAAATAATCATTGAATTTATCTAAAAATCACAAAACGATCACTAAAGATTAAAATTTGCAGAAACAGTCATCGAAGTTTTATGCGCTTTCACAAACGGTCACTGAACTTACTATTAGAACTGTTATGATATTAATTCAAACTTAAAAGACCAAAACACGTGGACATAGAAGTTTGAGGACATCAAGTGCAAATTTCTTGCTATTAAGGCCCAAATCCAAACAAAATCTTCACAATCACCATAATAAAATGGTGTTACTGCTTCATAACATACAACGACTCACAATCTTCCACATTTCACAAAAAAAAAAAAAAAAATAGAGTTCATTGACAAAAAACTTGTAATAAACTTCAACCGGCGTCATTTCGTCATCAAGTTGTTCCATGCTTCGCTAAGAGTTGCCGTAGAGTTCGAACTTCCACTGACTCTTAGCCTTCGCTTAGGTATAGGTCCCTTCCTATTTAAATTGGTTATTGGTTTTGGTACGAAGAACATCGAACCACCTAACCCTGTTTGTCTAGCACTATTAGTAGGCTGGGAAAGAAAATGACGATCTACACCTTGTTCAATTCCAGCAGTAGTAGTCGGTTGTGAATAGGCAAGTTGCTGCTCAAATTGTAATTTTTAAACATCACTCCATCATAAATAAATAATGATATAGAATCCGAAAATCAGACAACCTTTAGAACAAGAAATTAAACACCCAATTACCCTAATTGGTTCAACATTTGCTCTTGCAGCTTCCTATGCCCTCGAACCATTTATGTCCTCCTAAAATTTATGAAAAATGACGTCAACCAACATAATAAATAAAACAAAAAACATGATATACATATATGATTATGGGGGCATGATTTTCACTCAAATTTCGACCATTATTTTTCTGGGATTCTTCATATCGTGAATTGTGAAGATTTTGTTTGGGTTGGGCCTTAATAGCAAGAAATTCACCCATGAAGTCCTCAAGCTTCTATGTCTACGTGTTTTGACCCTTTAAGTTTGAATTAACATCATAACAATCCTAATAGTAAATTCTTCGATCGTTTCTACAAGTTTTAAACTTCAGTGATTGCTTTGTAATTTTTAAGTAAGTTCAATGATCATTTGTGAAATTAATCATATAAAACACCAAACAAGATAAAAAAGTAAAAACCAAAATCTATCTTCCACTCGGAACCCAATTCCTACCCTACTCCCAATCAAAATTCGCCTCTCTTATTCTTCTTTGGCATCTAGAAACAACCACCACCACCACCTTTGATCCACATCGCCACCACAACCCACTACCAGTGCTGGCACCATCCACCTCCACCTTCCAGCCCACTGCATATTTTCCACTGCACATTTGAAAATAAACTAAGAAAACTCACCTATCGTCGAACGGCGGCCACCGATGCCACCCACAAAATGCGCACCTAAATAGATACCACCACCACCATCTCAAATAGCCAACCACCTTTGTAAAGAAAAGTCACAACCAAAAGTGAAATGGTTGTCAAATTCTCTGCAATTTCGAAACCCCTCAAAACCTAGCAAAAATCCACTGTCCATTACCGATTTCAAAATAGACAAATCCCAAAATTGCACCAAAGATCTAAGAATCGGACCTTAGCTACATATTTTTGAAAGGTTGGGTATGTTCGTTGGCACAAATTGAAAGTTAAACTAAAGTCTGCAAATATTGAAAATGTTATGGACCCCTGCTACAATTTTCCCTCTATAAAACTTTAAATCTCAAGAACTTGAAAATTGTTTCCATATTTTACAGATCCTCAGTCAAATTACTATAAAGTTCAGAACATACATTGATTCAATTGGAAATAACATATATAAGAGGGAGTCGAAGACTAATATAAGGATTATTAAAAGACACATTGTATAAAGCTAAAATGAGATGCTCACAAACAAATAGAAAAAATTAACTTGTCGTAACAAGAACAATCTTTTAAAAGCAAAATCCTAGGATCCAACGAGCTATGAGCCATCGTCTTATATTACAAGTTCCTCACCAAGTCACCATTTTACATATACATATATAAAATAAATAATAAATATACAAAAATTTAAACTAATATTTTAGCAAGGTCAAATAAAGCTGCGAGTTGCAATACGGAAGGCCACAAATATTTCAACAAACTATTGATAGATTTGTCTATGAAACATGGGTGGGACATGATTGTCTCACCGACTATATCAGATCACCACATGTTATTGGCTGTTTTTGTGCATAAAAGAATATTTATTTGTTCTCTTCTCCACCGCATACCGTGTTGATTTGCACATTAATAAAAAAATGACCATATTCAGTTCACGAGTGTACTATTAATTTACACATTCTTGGAATTTACATTACCTGATATCTTTAAGATCTATATTGTACCTACTCGACACTCTTGTAACATTATATATACATGAAAAATAACTACATTAGTTTTCTTTTGTCAATATCAATTAGATCGATTTTTGTTATAAAATATTTGATTGGTCATTATTTAAAATAATTTCTCAAGTTAAACTTTGTTCTTGAATCTTCGTTTAATGTAAACTCATAAATGAACAACTCGATTAAATCGTTAATTTTACATGACTTGGTGCATGTATACATTTATCCGTCTTCAACCCCTTCATGTGCACATAAAATCGCATCTATCTGCAAAATTCTTTTTCCATCGGTGGAAACTTACAATGCTAGAAAATCATTGATTTTCTTCACAGTCTGAGTTTTGCAATTTTTTTTCCCTCAACCATGGGATTGGGTAAACGTATTAATTCAACTTAATTTATTTTTTTTAAAATCCAATCCTGAATTCACTCGATTGGTTCATAGCAAGAGGAGTATTTCTCATCCTTTTCATTTCATTTACAGACAAATAGTTGGAAATAATAATATAAAAAACAAAAGAGTAAATTTCTTCATATTTAAATCAAGGGGCCATTTTTGAACATTGAATAATAAAGGAACGCTTCTCTTTAAAAGTTTACAAGAAGATTATTTTATTTTCACCGACTGATATGATCCTTTGTATATAAATTCTTCTTCGATTACCTTTCGACTATAATTAGTCACTCTTTTTAGTTGGAAGTCACAATTGAATATCGTTGAAGTAAACTTAGTAGTTTGGTCTTGTGCTTTTTTAATAATGGTGTTTTCACATGCAAATTCACATGATGCTAGCTAACATAACAAAAAAATGCGACATAATGTTAAAGAAAATTGTGCCCTCTCTTCAAGTAAGTTTGTACACTAATGTGATGCCTCCAGCTCTCACATGACTTTTTGTCTCCTCTTACTTTGACCAATATGCATTAAAATCACACACCTCCACTTGAAATAAATACATGGTTGACTATCCGACTTATAGCGAAATTTTATTTTAATCATTTAACTTTAATTTGTTTACGTTTGATCATTCAATTTACGATTTCATTTCATTTTGATCGCTTGGTTAGTCGGCATTAAAAATTTGTTTACTTACATGTCAAGCGCAGAGTTCACAAATAAAATGTTGTGTATATTAAGGTTCTATTTGAGCCATATTAAATATAGAAGAACTGACTGTTGCTGTACGAAATTAGATGAAAAGCTATCGTTGCTGAACCTTAAATGTGAGAAGAAGTCAACATTTTCAGCTTGTGGGACCCATTAACGTTCGATTTTTTTTCTAAAAATGAGAGCAAATAATGTGCCTCAAACAGGCACTAAATATCGATTTGTACTGTCACGAGAATAAAGGAAAACATAAAAGAAAGATTTTGTTATTATGTTAAAAGATTTACCACATACTTTTTAATTTATATACTATTATATTCGAGGATCCAGAACGACATTATACTCATAAAAGACAAGATTTATACTATTATACTTCTTTACTCTGTTGGCAATATTCGAGCTTGATGCTGTATTGTCTAAAGTAGAATCTAAAAGAGCTAATTGTATTGGCCAAAGAAAGATGATTTGGTTAAGTATGAGATCTGACTTACAATGAATGGTAAAGCCAATAACTTGATTCAACCATGTAAATGGTTGATTCATAAGCTTTACAAGACCAACGTACCAACGATAGTGAAATATTTACATACTATCACTAACATGAAAACTTTCATTTTGTATTTATCATTGACTTTGAAATAAGGCATTTCTCTTCGTAATAAACAATCGTACAATTATTTATTTATTTATTTTTAGTATATGCCTTTTTTTTTTCTCAATTATAATTAGTTTATAATTTCGAAGTTCATGGATGGTAAACAAAAAATGTGTGTGAAAATCCTATTCACCGTGATATAGAATCTTCCTCAAATCGGGATAGAAAATAAGTCCAATCAGTAGAATTAATAGGATACCATCTATTATCTTATGAACTACGTCACCAAAATAGTCCACACGAGTCAATTTGTAGGTACCCCGGTCACAATTATATAATTTCCCTTCGATAGAGAGGTACTGAATTTAATTTATTGATTATTTTCAAGGCTATAAATAACTAAATTTAAAAGTGTCTTTGATAAGTTTTAAGATCGACCGACGCAATGTGTAAAAGACTAGATACAATTGGTCTGAACCATAACCCATTCACATGAAGTAAGTTGAGTTTTAAAAATGATAACTATATTATAACTTTTGAAAATAAAGAGAGGAATATTCTCATATTCAATCGCTTCAATTACTCCTATGTTCATTTTGGATCGAGATCGTGCTATCTTCCTCTCTGCAGTTCACAATGGAAATGCCCTCTACCCGCTCCTCAAACCAACACAAGTATAATTAATACAACAGACGTATAATTGGGGGTAAATAGAAAAAAAGAGTTATATTTTCCTTCTTGTTAATCAATCAAAACGCTATATATATTTTTTCTTTTGGAAAAAAAATTGAGATATAATTAGATGATATAATTATAAACATGGCTTTTTAAGTAGAATTTTTTAGAAACTCAACTTTCAAAAACACTAAAGGATAAATATTTTTCATCGCAATCGAGCTTAACCGAAATAACAACCGAGAAATTTTATCAACTTTGCCCAAATTTATTTTTATTCGGTGAACTAAGTACATTCTTAGTATTTTATAATCCAGTTTAATTAAATTTTTAATTAGATTACTTCAAAATAAAATTTCAAATCCCCACAAATCTCTCACACCATCCAATGGCATAAGATTTAGGGAATCCTCATAATTATCCTTAAAATCTCATCCACATAATCTCCAACTAACGAACCCTAATTTCAAAGTCCAACCGTAATCCCTCCTCTCCAATTTGACAACTCCCACACAATAATTATTGGTTTAAAATAAACCATTTGAAAGTGAAGGCCAAAATTTCACACCCCTTTTCGGCCAATCAAATTAAAATCTTTTTATTTTTATTTTTATTTTTTACTTTTTACACTTTTGAATTCATTTTGATTTTATGCACTTGTGAGGGTAAATAAATGATAAAATAAAACATTACTATTTTATAATGGAAAAATAATTTCTAGGTCCCAATTTTGGTAGCCTTGGTCTTCGATCTTTCACTATGGTAATATTTGGCCCTCCTTGACAATTCTACCATTGCATTTAAAAAGTAATTATATTCACATTACAGTATTTATTTGTTACATTACATTTTAATTGTACTTAAGATCCTCGATTTCTGCTTAATGTAACACTTATGCCTTTTAACTTTTTTTTTTTCGACATATTTTCATCTTCAACATTTTGTTAATTAACACGTTTCATATTTTATAGTGGTTTCCGTCAGAAAAGTCCAATTGGAAGCATAAATCTACTTATTTTCTGATCAAATTTTGAAAAAAATAATGAATGCAAAAGTGCGAAAAGTACTTTTTTTTTTTCTCATTTTAAAGCACACAAAAACAATATATTTATACAAACCATAAGCAAAAGCAAAATTGGCTAATTAATAAAATGTTGAAAGAAGTTATGGAAACAAGTACTACCATGAGCAAAGGTAGAGAATCTTAAATACAATTAATAAAAATTGTGGTTACTGCTGGTAAGAACTCAAATTTTTTGTTTATTAAAGAAAAAATTAAACGAAGAATGAAATTGGATTAAATAAAAGATAAGGGCCAGTTTTGTATTTTCTTTTCTATTTATTCCGTTTTTTAAATAAAGATAAAGATATAAAGATGATATCGTCTTTTTTATAAAATATTAAGTACCTAATAAAAAATAAGGATACCATTAAAAACTCGAGTGCTATAATAAAAACTGATTTCTTAATCAAAGACGAGAATAAAATTATCCATTCAAAACTCAAGTGCTATAAAATTAAGAGGTTGGGGACTGCAGACACTAAAATAATAGGTCAAGGACCAATTTGCTTCTTTACAGTAGGTAATTTTCCCTTTTTTTTTAATTCACTAATCATTTTTTGACATATCTTCATTAATAATATTCTTGTTTGATTATGTTCATGATTCTCCAAGAGTCCACTTTCTCTTACTTTTCCATTAATTATTTTTTAAATTTCTGTAAACTCGATTCTTCTCCCTCCACTCACTTTAATCCAACCCTAAAATCTCTCTTTCTCTCCATAATAATCCATCTCTAAATAAATGATCAAACATTGAAAATAAAATTTTAATTAAAAAAGAAAAAAGAGAAAAGCCCTCCAAGAAACCAGAAGATTATTATCAATAAAGCATCAAAATCTTCCATAGCACCACCTTCAAGGCTCCTCCACCTTCCTGTTTTCTTACATTTTTCTTATTTCTGTACAATTATTTAGTGAGGAAAAATTTTTCTTTTGTTTGTGTCATTTGTCAAACCCTAGACTTGTTCTGTTATTTCAAGAAAATCTTTAGATTAGCCAACAATACAGGGGATTTCCCATCTGGGTGTTTTTCACATCTTCAAGATTTTAGAGCGTTATGTCACAGATGAAGCACATTGATAACACCCCATCAACCCCGGGTAAGTTTAAGATGGAGAAATCCCCGTACAATAGGCTGAGGGTGCATTCATCTTTAGCCAAGCTCACCTTCTGGTCCTTTGTTTTCCTTGGTGCGATCTTTGTGTTCTTTTATAGATCACCATCTTCTTCCTCTCCTGTCACGTCAGATCTCAATAGGAGGTCCCTCAGAACCAATTCTTATGGTGGTCCTGCCTGGGAGAAAAGGGTCAGGACCTCAGCTAAAATAAGGTCTAGAAATGGGATTTCGGTTTTGGTTACTGGGGCTGCTGGTTTTGTAGGCACCCATGTTTCTGCCGCCCTCAAGCGCCGTGGGGATGGCGTTCTTGGGCTTGATAATTTCAATGACTATTATGATCCGTCCCTTAAGAGGGCGCGGCAGGCGCTTTTGGAACGCACTGGGGTGTACATTGTGGAGGGTGATATCAATGATGTTGCCCTCTTGAACAAACTTTTCGACATTGTCCCATTTACCCATGTTATGCATTTGGCTGCACAGGCTGGGGTGCGCTATGCCATGGAAAATCCTAGCTCCTATGTCCATAGCAACATTGCTGGCCTTGTTAGTTTGCTTGAGGTTTGCAAGAGCGCAAATCCTCAGCCTGCTATTGTGTGGGCTTCAAGCAGTTCTGTTTATGGATTGAATACTAAAGTGCCCTTTTCAGAGAAGGATCGGACTGACCAGCCTGCTAGTTTGTATGCTGCAACTAAGAAGGCTGGTGAGGAGATTGCGCATACTTATAACCATATATATGGACTTTCGCTTACCGGATTGAGGTTCTTCACGGTTTATGGACCTTGGGGTAGGCCAGATATGGCCTATTTCTTTTTTAGTAGAGATATTTTGAAGGGGAAGTCAATTCCTATCTTTGAGGCAGCTAATCATGGTACAGTTGCAAGGGATTTCACTTACATTGATGATATTGTGAAGGGTTGTTTGGGGGCATTGGACACTGCTGAAAAGAGTACTGGTAGTGGTGGCAAGAAGAAGGGGCCAGCACAATTGCGCGTGTATAATTTGGGAAACACATCTCCTGTACCTGTTTCAGATCTTGTGAGCATTTTGGAGAGGTTGCTCAAGGTGAAGGCCAAGAGGATGATTATGAAGTTGCCAAGGAATGGGGATGTGCAGTTCACACACGCTAACATAAGCTTGGCGCAGATGGAGCTTGGATATAAGCCCACGACAGACCTCAAGACGGGATTGAAGAAATTCGTTCAATGGTATCTCAGTTACTATGGTAATGGGAAGAAGAGTGCACAGTAATACAATTTTTTTTCAATTCTCCATTTCTTGTGTATTTTGATTCTTATGATTGGTTTTAATCTATCTGTCACCCCCATTATTATGTTTCTGTATATCTTGATGATGTTATACATAGAGGAAATTCCAAGCCCATGAAGAAGCTTTTGTGGTTGTGGGCATTGCTTGCTTGGGACATTCTTGTCTGTATCAAAAGACACGACCAACTTTTGTGATTCATGGGAATTGTTGTAGTTTTACCACCGTAGAACTCGTCTAATAAAGCAATATGCTGATTGTTGGACATGTATCATCTTTATCATATCCAAATAAATAAGTAAACGATAATTTGTCTATAACAATTCTTTATGTAGATACATTAAATGACGCGTAAATTAAATTTTGCTTAATTACTGCTGTGGCAAAAGCTGATGTATTGGACTGTCTACTTTTATGAGCTTATTCATCATTAAAGATTAGTAGTTTGCTTCTTTACAATGTTTCACGGGCTTACTAGGAGTTTATCGTGTTATTCTCTAATGTAAGGAGCTCCATGTTAGTACATTTTCTATATTCAGGAATTTCTTTCCCGGTTTTTGGATCCACATAGTAGCTGCCCATGCTTGGAAGCCTGGAATTGCTGGTTTAGGTAATAAATCTAAATTTTTCTCTTCAATATATATCATTTCATTTCATAACGTATCAATCGTAACATTAACTAGTATCAATCGGAAATAGGCTGGAAAGTATGGGACGCCTTATATGTTAATCAAGTTTAATTTTGAAGCCTATCCTCAAAGCTTATGAAGATACAATCTAACAAGTTGTTCATTGTTGCGGTAAATGGTTAAAATTTAAAGGGATTAGTTGCAGAAAGAAAATATATAATTGAAGCCTCTAAGTTTGCTTCAGAAAATTAAGCTTCTATACCGTCCTCCCTTCATGCACAGTTTCATAAAGAAGTTGAGTGTGCCTAGAAATCACCAGCCCTGTTTCGTAATTTTCATATGTCTATGTTAGTTTCTTTGTTGAGTGATTTTTGTGATAATTTTTGTATTACAGTTAAAGTGCCACGTGATTGATTGTGCTTGCATCCTCAGTGAAAATGCACTCCCATCTCTACTTTTGACTATAGAGTTCTTTCTGGTATTTAATTTTTGTCCTTTTTACGCGGGTTTTTCTGTATTTAAAGCCATTTTTCCATTGGTGATGGTTTTAGTTTATAAAGAATTCTGCTATTTAAATTGTTTAATATGGACCTGCATTTCTGTATCCAAGTTGTCCTCAATCTCATCCTGCTCGTTTCTCCGACTTTACAGCTTGTTTGGTTAACTGATAGTGTTGGAAATGAAAAATAAGCAATCATTTGTTTGCTGTACCGTGCGGTACTCTGTACCAAACATGGTCTTATCGTGTATTAAAGCAGGGATATTACAGTAAAAGGGTTCATCATTTGTAATCCTGATCTACATTGTTTCATTTTATAGAGCTGGTTTTTTGAACATCCAATTGGATGCCTAAAAGTCTTAATTTCTGTGTTTGATTTTGTGATCTACATTGTGTGATCTAACATATGAGAGTAATATTATCTAATATCATTGATATTTAATATCAGTCTAGATGACATCACTGATGACATTAAATTATGCTCCTGTTTGCTTCTCATTCCCTTGAAACTCTTTTTTATACTGGTTCATTTTCAATCATATTCATGGAATAAAATATTTTATACGCAAATTCAAAATTTTTTTTTTCCTATTTTTTAATCACATATTCTTCAAAAATTCATTATTCAAAACAACGATTAAAGACCATGTTTGGGCACGATTAAATAAGACACTATACAATTGGCATGAGTTGAGATCACCACAACTAAAATTTTTAATATTGTTATTTAGCTTTTATTAGCAAAATGGGATAGTATATGTCACCCGTATGGCCTTGTAAGTCCTACAAGCTTTTGTATTTTTTGTTCTTTTTGATATTTAAATAAAATATACCGACATTTGAAAGTCAAGAGTATAATTTGAATAATTTTTAAATATAATCAATGACAAAACTTTACAATACGATGTATGAATATAAGTTGATGCATTTCAACTTTATTTATTTACCAGTCATTTGCATAATTTTGTAGTTTCAAATACATTAAAATTAGATAGACATTTTACTAAATATCTGTTTGAGCCAAATTATTATAGAATGAAAAATATAATCGTTATTTAATGGCTTGTTTGAGCCAACTTTTTTGAAAATGAGAATGAAAAATATAGTCGTTATTGTGGCCCACACAAGAGATAGAAAATTTGAATTTAAATGTTGATATGATGGGTAACGGTCATATTTTTTTATTTTAATGAGAAAATAATGTATATTTTCTGAAAAATTAAAAAAAGGTACAATTTACTTGCCAATTTAAAGTGTACAAGACAATTAAATTATTAAATAATATTGTTTTTTACCTAACTTTTGTAATTCGTTCATCCATTATCCTATTTATTTGCATTAAAATTAGACTTCGATGTTGCTGTTAAAATTAATCATAACTCAGTAAGTTCGAGAATGTGATTTTCACTTTTTTATTTAATTCTTTAATATTAGTAGTATAAACGACTGATTTACTATATTATAAGAACTAAAAACTGTAATTCTTGAATTTTTATATGCTAATATTGAAACCATAAATCATGTCAACATTAGTTTATCGTTCATCAGTCTCATAATGCCAAATACTACACTATTTTATTCACATAATAATCATATGCAAAAAGAAAAAAA
Organism: Fraxinus sp. D2006-0159; assembly: GCA_903798375.1. NCBI lineage: Eukaryota > Viridiplantae > Streptophyta > Magnoliopsida > Lamiales > Oleaceae > Fraxinus > Fraxinus sp. D2006-0159. The sequence continues at coordinate 7,554 of CAIGRQ010203949.1, read as the reverse complement.
CTTCACTAAAGACGACCATTATTTGAAAATTCATTTTCTACATATTCATTTTCAATTGTACATTGACCAACTAAAATATTTTGCCCCATAATGGCTAGACTAAGATTAATGCGAGATATTATTTACCCCATTTAGCTCAGTGGTTCAAATGACAAGAGTGAGGTAGTCTTATCTGAGATGGCAGCCGCAGTGTGAGAGTTCAATTCCTACCTCTAATAAGGTTTGAAATTTGACTCTTTGTGAGCACCAATATGGCAGCTCTGTACCCTAGCCTGATGATGACACATTCCGCGATTTATCTCCTCTACGATACTCTAAGGGCGGGACGGGAGAAGGTTGGGGTTCAACCTTTATTATTTACCCCATCTCGATTTGACTGGAGTAGTTAGGGCCATGACATAGCCTATGACTAACACATTTTGGCACCTCTAATTATGCACAAGACAAGTGTGGAATATCGCTTCTCTGGATTCTCTACCATATGATGCATAATAGAGATATTAGAATTGTTCCTCCAAATAAATTTGCAAATAGTGAGTACCATTAACTTAAGTTAATCTAACAGTCTAGATCTATTAAAACCTTTTAAAATCACATCCCCACATCCAAACCAAACACGCTCCATTTTTAAGGGTGTTTGGTGAAAATTAAAATTAGATATTTAGTAGTTTGTGATAGAAATTTTTGAAATGTGTAGTTCAAAAGCTGTGGGACCATAAAAGATATGGTTAATGTTGATTATTTGACTTTGACTAAAATCTGTAACAAACAGAGCCTTAATAAATGTATACAGTTAGATTAACGAAAATTAAGGGTAGAGATTATTTGTCAAATTCATTATCATTAGTAGAAGAACAATCTCCTAGATGTATTTGGTAGAGTAACCAAAATTACTCTTAACACTCATTGCACTCGTAACAAATTTACAACGAGGAGCTAAAAGGCATTATCATCCCACCTTAGCTCGAGCCTCGACTGGCCAACCCTTAGTTTTCAATACCTTCGTCAAAACATAATTGCGTATAAACACTTTTGGAGTCGAAAGCTTTAACAACATTATTCTCGTAGTAAAGTTACATTCCAACTTGTCATTGAAAATTCGAGAAGATGATCAATGTAGACACGATATAAAATCTGTCCCATTCCATGACACCTACCTAGCTATGCTGATGTTTGGTGAAGACACAGAAATCTCACCTTAAAAGATGCAAATGGCCATATATATAATCAAAGGGAAGATAAATTCTACTTGCCCGTCTAAAAGGGTATAAGCTCTCTCTTTGGCCACGATTCTATCTTCTGGAAATACTTCACAGGAACCACTCCATTGAAACCCTCAGTCAAGATCACCCTGTTATCCGACATGTAAAGCTTCATTCCATCTGAAATAGAAGACGATGAATTTAGAAACAATATTATAAAAGCAAAAACGAAGTTTACCCCAAAACAAGAAGTCTATGAACATGTGATGTACCTCCCATAGCTTTTCTTACATCAAGAAAGATCAACAAATTGACATCTCGTCTCATCCCTGAAAAAGCACGTCCAACGTATCATCAAACCACCAATACAATGATCTATCTAATATGTCGAAAACAAACAAAAAACTAAGCCTTCTTCCCAATAAATCTGAATAAAATGAAAATCTGTAACAAATACAAACTTCCTGTTTTATCCGAAGAAGGAAAAACATAATGGGAATATCACTAAGCCGCCCAAAGTATGCATACAACATTGCACGTGTACGTCTGAATGATATCTTACCAAAACTTTCACGAGAGAATCATTTTACTTAGGGTTCAATTGACATTCTTTATCATAATCTTCTGCAAAAACCAGGTTATTTTGCATACAAACACCGCTCCCCAAAATTTTAAGGTGTATACTATATCCCGTGGCTAAACAAGGAAGAAAGCTAGCTATCTCACGTTACACTTCAAGGAAGAATGGTTACATCAATTTTAAGCATCGATGCACAGAATTGTATCATTGCTAATAGACTGAAGCAAAACATTAATGTCATGTTTCGTAAGTAGGATTGGAGAAGAGTAGACAATACTATGATGAAAAAAATCTATGAAGTCATGCATACCAAACATGCAACAAATATAACAAACCAATATGGTGAGTCATTCCCTATATGTGCTCAAGAACCATTAGCTTGTTTTCTTTGCTCAGGAATTTTGCTGACAGAGCAACTACATGATAGAACAGAGCACACAACAAACTAACATCAAATATCTCACCACTAATAACATTGCCATCTGTTGGCAAGCCACAAGAGAAATGTACATGTAATCTCTCCATACATTTGAGACCATGTTCTAAAATTGATTCCAAGTTCTTCTTGTAGGTTCCATGTACACACACTGCACAATGCCGAGATGGGAGGAAACTCTTAGAAGTAGAAGATGTAAAACAGTTAACTTGATCTCTTCAAGAACAGAAATAGATGACAATCCAAAGTAACATCTCACCTAGAACTTCTTCAGGTGAAAGTATAGGTTTCAACAAGCTCTCTGTTTCAACTATCTGTCTACCAAATAAATTTAGGAAAGAAGAATGAAAAAGGGACACAAAAATAATCAAATGGCGCAATCAAATAAAGATGAACAATTAAATTTGAAAAGAACTTCAAAGCCAAATACATTGTGGAAGGAAAGCTTAATACATCAATACAAAACTGAATGATAGAATGCCAAGAAATATTACAAGTTGAACATAATTTAGGGCTTGAAACATGCAATGCAAATAATACAACTGAAAAAAGAAAATAAATTGATTTATCAACCTCATCAGACTGAATCCTAATCAATTCAATTCAACTACTCACTTTTTCTAAAATTTTGTGGATTAGATGTCTCAACACAAGATCTCAAATCTATTAATCAATGCTTCTTGCCTGAAACCTAGAGAAATTGATATCAACATAAAAGAGTTCGCATCTAAATTACATTTTCTATCTAATCGATCATAATATAATTTTAGATAAATAGTGTCTTGACTACTTATTACAAATACATGTTTCAGAGTTCAATCAAAATCAGCAGTTTTTGGGACATTGATAAATTATAAAAGTATATATAAAAAATTATAGATGATGAACCATGTCTAAGATTTTTAAGAATTGAAGTTCCATTAAAACTGTTTAAAATTTCACCAATTCAGAGAATTAAAACTTTAGCAGTATACGACTAGAATTCATTAAAGAATTTCATACCCCAACTTCAACAACAAAATCTAGATAAACTTCATTCCTTCAACCAAGAAACAATAAAGGGAGATATCATATTTTAGATAACAGAAATGGTGGGCTACTTTCAATTATCAACTTTATTTCAAATGCTACAGCAAAAATTCAGTCTTAGTTGCAATCTTTGGACAATTCATTACCGCTATGGTGTGGCCTTGATTCGCACGTATGAGAAGCTCCCCATTTTCTTCCAATAGGCTAAACCTTTGTTTGTTATCCTTTCTGACAGCCTGTTAGATATTAACGTAAGGAGAAAGATGATTGATACACTAAAAAGTTGTATATGAAAAACAGAAATAGCAAGTCATTTGAAGAAGACTGAAAATAATTATTTATAATAACATGTATACATTAAGAAGAACATCTCCATGTTGTGATGCTCCATGATAGTTAGCAGTGCATGAGAAGGGGAACAACACAGAAAAGGAACACAAACTTTGAAGGCGAAAATATTATTGAACACCTCACAAGCAAGTATAAATCTATAAAAACATTTGACCAGCTTAACGTGAACTTATTTAAAGACCCTGCCAAGTTTTGCTAAAAACAACCCGAAGTCTCAACTTAGTTATCTTACCAACCCTAAGGGGTTCAAGTCATGTATTGCTAATAAAATGATCCTTCTGTTCAGCCCTGAGCCAGAAGGCTCAGAACTAGTAGAGGAGGAAGCAAAACCCCCACATGAAGATGAAATTTCGACTTTCCTCCAACAAGTGAAGATGCTCCTACAAAACACCCTTCTTAATTATTAGTGATAAAGATGCGACCATGCCAGGTAAACCCCCCGCTTAAAGATAACCAAAAAAAAAGTACAACGCTCTAAACTAAGACACAGCCCAAAATGCTGATGCTAATAATAGAAAACTCAGATATTTCAAAACAATAAGTGCATGCCTTAGCTGTTGTGAGGCATAAGCCTTGAAAATAGCACTCAATTCGTAAGCTTTGAGGTGTCTAATGAAAGTCTCACATGAGACATGCCTCAAGAAGTAACCTCTGTAAAATAATTTCCAAGAGAACATGCGAAGAGTTGCTGATGAATTCAAATGACAAGGCTATCCCTGAACAGAGACTAAAAGATAAAAATAGAAGGATGACCACTTATTCATAGATGATCGACGTAATCCAAAATCTTCGGTAAAGAATACTTGAAGAAATTTACCCCCCAAAAATAGTCAACGGAACATAAATGTACATTACCATAGGGTACTTGATATGAATTCTTCACATTAGGTTTGTATACATAGATAAAAGAACAAACCTCTCTAACATCATCAACTGTATGCGAGTGTAAAGGAATATTGGCAAAGGTTTTCAGTTTTAGTTTTAGCAGGTCTTGGACCTTGACATATCCATCACTCCTCATGTCCAATTTCAGCTCAGAAGCCATGTGCCGCAATATACGCGTTCTGAAATTATTGCCAACAAATAACTTAAGCAAATAATAATCGGAGAGACGCCTCAACTAAATTTAATTGGGCACGAAGATTTTAGTATTCATTTCATATCCGGTGAACCCTAAATTATAAAATAGATTAGAGCATATCCAAGAGACTCTCTATTTTCAAAGAGTATATTCTATCATTTGGAGGGTATCTATAAATTTAGAGAGTTAAAATTTTAAAGTACTCCAACAAACTCTTTATATTTAACACTTAACTTTACTACTCCAAAAAAAATATTTATTATTTTTCTTTATCTTTTATTTTAACTAACTTTTCTTTAAATTATCATATTACTTTTCTACATTGAAAATTGAAATTTTTTGAATGCATTTAATTATAGAGAGTGTGTCTGGCTCTCTAAATTAAAATGTTAATTTAAAGAATCTCTTGGAGTAAGATTTTAAATATTGACTCTTTAAAATAGAGAGCATTTCATGTTCAATGAGTCTTTTGGAGATACTCTTAGAACCCATTGAAACGCTATCAGATCTGGAAAACACTAATCACCTTCTTTGGGACTTCCTTTTTCTTAAAGGGGACAATAATAGTTGTAAAAATATAAATTGTGGTCAACAAGAAGGATTCAAATAAATATTAAGAAAAATTATCTCTTTTATTGACTAGTTTTCAGTATAACATCAAAAGCATATGTAATGTAATGTCATAAGAACCTTTCAGAATGCCCAGTTTTCTGTAATTATATTAGTTCAAGACATCACACTTTTATTAGCAGCCCGTTTGGATTAAACTTTTCCTCGGCCATTCCTGCTTTAAACCCATAGAATATTTCCCAAATTACTGATTATACTTGAGTAAATTGGATAATCTTCATCATCTTCATTCCTTCTTTTGTTCCATTAAAAATACTACAATTAAATACTAACTGATCCAAAAACAATAAAACAATCAAATTAATAAAAGAACAATAATAATTGCATACAGGAGTCTGCCAAGAGCATCAATTTTATCTTTGCAAGAGCCACCGCCGCGGCCTTTTGACCTTTCCCGATTATCGTTCTTCTCCAGTCCTCTTCGTCCAACCCCACCACAAATTACACAAAAAATTAGTAAAAGAGTTCAGAAAAGAAAATTATAGTATTTGATATAAAAACAAACAATTTTGAATTTTTGAAGGAGAAAATACACACAGACCTTCTGCTGGAACCAGAGGAAGCAGTGAAAGAAGGGTTTTTATTGAAATTATCCATCAAAATTTGGGTTCGGATCCCGGTATTCACCAGAGAAAGAGGTTTAATCAGAAGCGGTTTTGGCAGATAAACGACGCGGCAGTACAGAATTCTCAATCCACTGCTAATGAGTGAAGCCCACATATGGTTTTGAGCTGACTAGCAGAGCTTCTTTAGAGCTGAAGTTTTTCAATTTCCATTGTCATTACTCAACAAGACATAGAAATTTCTTGAAATCAATTTTCCTACGAAGATAAGCGTAATGTATGGTGGATCATAGCCACGGCCGTACCTGTGTTTCATGAGACCTGAGGCGAACCACAAAATTTGGGCCCCTAAATCATAGCAGACAACCCACTTTTTCATTTAAAAGAGTCTTACGAAACTATGTTAAACTTAAATTCAACAATAAAGGAACAAATAAAAATAAAATATTCAAAATATTTATTTTCAATCAAATAACAATACGATGATGTTCTAACCGAAAATATAACTCGTCTTGCAATTTTTTAGGCAAAAATATCAATCAATGTTATTCAACCATTTCTTTTTCAATGGATAACATTGTCAATCCTTTCAATCATAATATTGCTCAATATTCTTACAAGATTTCAACTGTCAACATGCACACTCTTTAATCTTTCCAAATTAAACAAAAACCCAAATGGTCGGGTCCTGGCATTTGCTCGACTTGGCTTCTGTAAATATTTTATCCAGTTAAGGCTATTCTCTTTTAAGTTATTTTTCAAACAGTAATGAATAAACTGTTTCAACCCACCAATGGAGAAGGAAAGAAGATAACTCATAACTCTTCCAACTCCTCAAATCCATTATATGATCAAAACATAAGGAAATGGTTCTCAGCAAAAGTGTTCTGACACTATCAAAACACATGGAGGATAGTAAATAAATTGGGTTGAAACAATTTATTTATTTTAAATTTTAAAAATAAATTAAGGAACTAACCCTAACTAAATAAAGTAAAGAAATAAGATCGGTTGAATGGACAGATGATTCATTGTCAATTCTTCTCCACCATTTTGTGGGGTTCCAATATAATTAAAAATCAGATCATTTACAAGACTCTTAACAACCAATACCCAAATTCAAAGCACAAACCACTACTTAAAACATAAATAGTTGCCAATAAAGCAAAGTGGTTAAGAACCAAAATACAGAAAATTACATAGTAGCTCGTATAATAATAAAAATACAAGCAAATACCCTATAGAAAAAAATAAATTTACTCAGCCCTAGTCAATCATTTCTCATAAATAACAAGAAATCATGAAATTAGAATTTTTTTTTTCGGTAAAATGAATTAACAGAAGTATTGAGGTTGAAATGGATCGCAAGCATACCTATATGTATCAGAAGATTCAGAACTGAAACAGTTCGATGAAATATGGTGATTTTTGGAGGACCAGAGTTTGCGAGATCACTGAATTTTGGAAATCGGAGCAGAAGATCTCGAGTAGGTGACGTAATGTCATGTACTGTCTCTTGTTTTGCGGTGTCTTATTCAGAGATTTCTTACACAAAATATCTCTCACGGCGGACGGGGCGGAGTCACGGTCGGACCTTCCAGTTCAACTGCGGCTTCCGTCTGGCGTGACGGTGTCCGGAGTCGCCTCAGTGCAGGGTCGTAACTGTGGAAGAAAGTGTGAGT
>CAIGRQ010203943.1:0-11164 GCA_903798375.1 Fraxinus sp. D2006-0159 | reverse complement strand
TTTTTTTTTTTTTTTTTTTTTTTTTTTTTTTTAGCACCAAGTTGATTTTTCTTCCTTATTTCTCGTCCATGAGTAGGAGATATACGCGTTCAATCTTGTTACATGTTGTTTGTGACCGACCTCGAAGGTCGACAGAATACGGATCAATGTGTACAGTAAGCCCGTGTTAATGTGAGTTCGGGAATACAAGGTCAACTAGGTCATGTAGTTAATCGAGGATAAATGGAGAATAATGATTACGGATCTCTTACACATTGTACAAACTATTCATAGAATTATGACACGACAGATCTTAGATTCTTACATCAGCACCCACTATTCACACCAATGAAATGCATTAACTTCCTTTCCTAAGTAATTCATTAATTACTGGGGACCACATCTGAGATTAATTCATAATGACCTTATAGGCCAAGCTCTTTAATCAATCCAAACATGACAATAAGCATACTGTCTCAACTTGACACTGTAGCTGACAAGATGGGTGAATGACAGGTGCATGCGAGGTTTTTCCTATAAAGAGAAGAAAAGCGCGAGCAAAAAAAGGTGGGGGGGTTCATATTTCAAATATTTCCTTAGAAAAGAAAATGAAATCATTGTATCAACTATGTGATGATCCTTCTTTATCAATGAAGTCTTTATTTTCCACTAAGTTGGCTTGAATTTTTGTCTATACAATTTTCGACGTCACCACATGTATATAAATGATTGATAGTTTTTTTGACAGATGTACAAATGACAAGATTTAATTGAATGTCAGACAAAAATACATTTCAACCAGCCAATGCAATATTGTCATATGCACATTTGTAAAAAAAAAAAAAAATTTCCATCTGTAAAAAGAGCTTAATTCATACGCATTAGCACTACTCGAAAACGTCATGCTCAATAATTATGACTAACTAATTAATTAAAACGCTAATAATTGGACTTAAGTAAACTTTTGCAACTCCAAACCTTTACCAATGTACAATGACTACGAGCAGACCGCATACATAAATAGAAATTTATTTAATTATTTAAGGTGATAAGTAGAAAGTTATTTAATTATTTAAACCTTTACTAATATTATTTAATTATTTAATGTGATAAATAAAAAGTTACTCTTTTACTATTTTTAAAAATATTAAAAATATGGTCAATTGATGGAAATGTGAATGGAAATAGTCCAAAATGGACTCACATGCAACATTAGAAAAGGTTAGAGGTAATGACTACAACAAATCAAAGATTTGATGAAAGTCTGTTAGTATTTCAAAGGTTTGGGACTTTTGATGCAATTATCCCTTTAAATTATTTAAAAATCCTTCTCAAACAGGATTTTATGCTCCAAAATCAACGCTCTAGCATTTCGTACTTATCCTCCGAGTCAGAAGAGGATTAATTAGTAAGAATAAAAGCACCAATGGCCAATATATTTTCGTAATATTTATCATTGGACATTGAACTTTAAAAGTATTATGCCTAGTCACTGATTTATCAAAACATTACACCATCATCAACCGTTAAAATAATATATGGAGTAAATGACGTTAATTGATATTTACATAGTGACACCTTTGATAGTTAATTTTCATCGTGTCATAAGAGCAATGGCTAGTCATAAATATTGTGAAAAATTCAATGATCAATCGAAAACATTGTGAAAAGTATAATGGCCAATGAGATATTTAACCCATTGTATCAAGTGCGAAAACCCATTATTTACGTCATCCATAGTTCATTTCTCCGATGATAAACGATGAAGTGATGCACGATTTAACGGTTTTGTAAGTTCAATGACTAGCGAGTAATGTTCTAAAGTTCATGGTCAATGACAAATTTTGGCGCGTTTAGAACGGCTAAGCCTTAACTAAAAATTGGCACGTACACTCTCTCCAACTCGCCCGTGCTACCCGCTTTCACTTTGCTCCCTTCTGAAGGAACCTCCAATTATCCATTGCCCCTCGGAGGCATTTCAGTTCAAAATTAATCTATGATTTGGCGAGGAGTTTAGGTTTTTTGAATTGATTTTGTAAATTCTCAAGTTGATTTTTTTTATTGAATTATATATGGCGTCGGAAGAGAGAAGCGAGAGTACAGTAATTGTAAATCTGGCAGAGGAAGCTAAGGATTTTCGCGAAGGCGTTAAAGCTCCCAGCCCCGCTTTCCTTAGCATATGTAAATCTCTAGTCGCCGGTGGCGTCGCCGGTGGAGTGTCAGTTCTTATAACTTCTCTCTCTGGACAAACATATTTAGTATATCCATTTATATATGTGTTTATTCATTTATATATATTCTTTTAACTGCATATATATTATATATGTATTCTTATCCCTTTTTATCGGTTAATGTATACGTACATGTTTTTACTTTTACACATGTGATTGGCACACTTGCCTACAGATACACATGCCTAGGATTTCATGATGTTTTATAATCTAGTAATTTTATTTTTTTTCAAGTTCCTGCAAATTTGCTTAGTTTTCCGTCCCGGTCTTTCTGGTTTCATTAGTTTTTTTGATTGTTGATTTCTTTTATCTTAGTTTTCCTGGAAAAAAATTGTTTACTGCGATGGAAATATCATGTTTCTATCTGCATACCTGATACCTTGTATTACTTGAAATAAATGCTTTGAGATGTAGTTTTCTGAAAGAAAAGGAAAAGGAAAAAGAAAGAAGAAGAGAATTGCTAAATTTTGTGCAAAGAAGCCATTTTGTTTACCATTTGAATGCTTGAGCATTACTTGGTTACCTTATATATTTTTAAAGAGAATTGATCACATCAATAACAAATAATGTAAACTACAACAGGAAAACATTGACTACCGTTTTCTGAGAGGTAAGAAGAAGAGTCATCACATCATTTATTATAAGCAGGCCGGCCCAAAACACGATGGACTAAATAAGAGGCCCAAAACACTTGGGAGACTTACCTCCTTAGGTGTGTTTCAACCACATTATTTTTGGAAGAATGTATTCTGGAATAGTAGATTGATGGAGAATGTGTAGTTGAAAAAGAAGGAAAAATTATTAATGCGATGAAAAATATTATTTTATTGAAAAATGTGTGGTTGAAAATAAGTAGAATAATGAAAATAAAAATTTTAATGTGTACAAAACAAGAGTTTAATGAGCTTAATTTTTCTTTTTTTTTTTAAATATTCATAGTTTTTTAGTAAGCTTATAATTTTTTAAAAAAAAAAAATTAAAAAACTAATTTTTATAAAAGCTAAAAATAAGTTATTTATTTTAAAATGAGTCATTTAATTTTTCAAAAATAATATAAAAAAATCAATTTAAATAGAATATGAATGATGATATTAAAGTACGGTGTACAAAAATTTTTGTGAGTTTCGTAATAATCTCGGAACCTACCTTGATTATAAGCCATTAGAGTGGAATCCACAGAATAAGAGTTGGAAGTAATAACAAGAATATTTCTAGTGGATCTGGATTCTGGCTTTTGCCATTTCTAAGAGGGTGAGATAAGGGAAGAGGTGTACAGCTATGCCCGCGCCATTTCTTTCGCCTGGCTTAGCCATATCTATTCGTCTCTTTTTTCGAAGGGATATTTACGGATCTCTCTTGCTTATAGATCTTGAAACAAGATCAATATCCATTTCTGAATAGATCTATCTATTGCTAAATTTATTATTTCTTTACCTAAGAAGAGAAGAACTCGTGGAATACTAAGTAACTTACGGTGTAATTTGTTGTGGGTCAATAATGGAGGCAAGAATATACTCTCCGTCCATGTGGCATTCTTGAAACTAATGTCAATATACATGCAATGTCACCGTATCTTTATCTAGTTTTTCCCCCAGGTTTTCTTCACTTATTAATTGAGTAGATGTTGTTTGTTTGCCTGAGATCTGCTCTTGATTATCTTGCTTGTTGAATTTTCGTTTGTATTCTTGTCACAGGTCGCGGACTGCAGTTGCTCCATTGGAACGTTTAAAAATTTTGCTTCAGGTAGCTTTGGAATCTTGGTACTACAAATATGATAATTATTTTATTAGTGAAACGTTAAATTATTAAATTTTAAACTAGGGCCATGATAGAGAGTGATTATGCTAACATAAAGGCTTCGTAATGGCTGTCTTCCATACCTCGCTTAGAGGGAACCTGAAGCACTAATTCCATTGCTTGTGACATTATTTAGTTGTACAAATTGTGCCTTTTATTCTGTCCCTGGTTCCCTATAATCTTGATTTTCCTTGGGACTAAAGTTTAGCATTTAGATATGGGATATCATATGCTGTTTATCCTTCCTATAATTCTGCGTTTTGTTTTATGATGTCTAGTGAGTTCAAATTAGCACCTTAAATGCCCAGCCACATTATTGCCATCCTTTATATACACAACCCCATCAACAGTCTCTTTTGGGATTCAATTTGTATGGTATCCTTTTCATCTGAAGTCAACATTTAAGTGTTCTTCTTGCAAAAGTCTATAAGACTTGCACATCGAAGTGCTCTCGGTAAGTATGCACTGGTGCAGGTTTCAATACAAATTTGGGACATTCATATTCCTTGTTGGAATTCAGACATAGGCCTAGTTGTGATCTAAATTTTGTTGTTCAAGTTGATCTGTTGCGATTGCATTTTATTTTTTGGAGTCTTTCTTTGTTGCTGTGAGAAATCAAAGGGTATTTACTAATTCATGAAAACTGCAGGTGCAAAATCCTCACAGTATAAAATATAGTGGAACGGTGCAGGGATTAAAATACATATGGAGAACAGAGGGTTTCACGGGATTGTTCAAAGGAAATGGCACTAATTGTGCACGCATAGTCCCAAACTCTGCTGTCAAGTTCTTTAGCTATGAGGAGGCATCAAAGTAGGTTGCTGTTTTTAGTTTTCCTTCTACTTTTTGTTATAGTGTCACTCATAGATGCATCCCAATTATAGACGTTGCAAGTGCATTTTACAGCAACAATAACAATAAATTTGTGGTCGACTATATGAATCATTTTTTTCGACTCCATTTAGTTCATTGCTAGATCCACTAAAAGATCCAAACCAACTAGTTCCTTAGCAATTACAACATACCATATTAATTTAGTCTTCCCTTTAGTGTTTTGACTTGTTCTGCTGAGATTGTGTTACTCTTGTGAATTAGGGTGCATTTGACACAACTGTTGTGAGTTGAGTTTTAATTGTTAGAGCTTTTAGCATTAAATTTTTTTCAAAAAGAGTTGTTATTTTGGCTATCAATCCAGGAAGCGCTTTCAACGTTAAATTGATTATTTGGCAAGATAAAAGTACTTTTGTATAAACTACATATTTGGAGTGAACATTAATTATTTTCTATATATCATATAATTTTTTCTCTCATGAATAAGATTTATTTTAATATAGAGTAATGTTAACTAGCATCAGTTATATTTAACACTTGTATAAGGGCCCGTTTGACGTAGCTTTTGATTTCTATATAAGAGCTTTTGGAGAAAGTTATCTTAATTTTTGTTTGAAAACTAATTTTAAAAAGAGATTCCTATTTCGAAAGTGTTTTTAAAGAAAACTATGTTGGACTAGCTTTCTCTAAAAGCTCTCTAACTGAAATAAACGCTTTTATAAATTTAACCAAACGGGTCAAAAAGCTATTTTTGGGTTTCAAAAACTCTATTTAACTTTCCCAAAGCCATGTCAAACAAGCCCAGAGTGGCATCAAATAATGTGTTCAATTAAATAGGCGTACATCCTTTTATTTAATTGAATGTATCATTTATTGCCACGTGCTGCCACCAAGAATGTTGTCAAGTGGCGCTAGATAACATTGTTTTTTAATATGATATTAAATCTATGAAGAAGAATATTTTAATTAGCTTATCATGGCACAATTATTTTAATATATATGGTATTATTTAAAATTTATCTGTTCAAATTATACACATAAATTGCAATTTCTATAATATATTTTAACACACCAATAATGGACACAAGTAAAGCTAATATCAACTTAAAGTGATACAATATGATAAAAATTTAGAGTCTGTTTGTGCCACATTATCAAGATATTTTTAGAAAGAAAATGATTGAGTGGAGCAGTCAAATATGGCTGTTGGGTTGCAGGTTAACGGCTGAAATTTTCATTTTAATTGGTTTGAGAATGGCTAACAAACAGGGGCTTATATAAAACATTTGATTAACCATCCGAAAATTAATTGACAATATTAGAAGTTAACTTTTTATTGATGTGTTGAATATATTTGGAAAAAGGAAAAATGCTTTCTCCCTCCAAAAAGCTCTTTTGAGCTTTAGAAAACTCTCCCAAGCACACGCTTACGAGAGGGAGTCTCTTTGGGTCTTTGCAAAACATGTACCCATAATTTAGATAACATGCCCTTAATTTATCCTCAATCTATTCCGCCTTCAGTTGTTGGCAAATATTCTCATTTTTTATCTTACATTTTAGTCGATCACAAGTCTATTTTTCTGTGATAAACAGCTTCTAGCTTATGGCATCTTATAAATCTAAAGTTTATCAATCCGTGTATGTATCTTTTATGTATTATATGTAAAAGACTTGAAATGAATGTTTTCTTTTGTACAGGGGAATATTGTGGTTATATCGTAAGCAAACTGGAAATGGTATGATTTACTTTCTTTTTGCTTGCTTGTGTCCTTCCAACACTTATACTTTACAGTATCTAAAATTCTTTCAATACTTGCATCAAGTTCTATGGTTTTGCTCAGGCATTTTTGTGGTGCCTAAATTCAACATCTATTGCACGGACATTTTAATCAGAGTGGTGTATCCGTATCCGACACGTATCGAATACGTTTCGGATACTGACACTCTTTGGACACTCTATTATGATTATTTTTCCTTCTTTTTCAAAATTATTATATATTTTCAATTCAAAGTTATCATAAATAAAATATAGATATTCATATTTAAAAGATTTCAACAACAAAAATTAATAACAAGTATAAAACTAAATGTATACTATATAAATGAAGATTTTTAAAGAATTTAATCAACGTGTCAACATTTTTTTTTTTGCAAAATTGCGTGTTGACGTATCCGGCACACGTGTTCGGTGTCGGTGCATCATAGAATTCAACTATAGCAAAGGTAGAAACAATAGTGTGCTATTGTTTTACCCTCAGATTTCTTAATCCAGCGGTCGGTTTGAGCAATTTATGCCATCAGTTACGTGCATGTTTGTCAAAGTATATAATAATTATAAGTAGTGGGTCCTACGAAATATATAAATAATAAGTGGATAAAAGTTGTTGGGCATACCGGATTTGTGGATAAAAATAGAGTTTGACCAGTTTTTTACGCCATTATGGCATTATAAGCTTTGCCAAGCATGCTGTAAATTCACAGCCAATACATTGATTATAATTGCCATCGCCAAGCATGCTGCAAATTCACGGCCAATAAACTGATTATAATTGCCCTCTATTTTCATGCTCATCAAGAAGTTCTCTGCCACTAAACAATAGCTTGACTTAATGTTCTAGAATCTCTACTTGATTCTTACCATGTTGATTGGAGAATATTGAAGGTTTTCTCTTTGAATTCTGTTATGCAATATTGCCCCTTATGAGTGGAGATAGAGCTGAAGAACTTGATACGGGAAACATTAAAAGGCAATTATTAGTTTCAGATATCTATGAAATTGAGTGAGTTGTTTTAAGAGATCCTGTAACCAAAATCTTCATTTTAAGATGTAACAGGAATTTTACTCTCCAGCCTACATTTATGGCGTCAAAGCATTCATTTCAGTGCTAGTATAATGTCATGCAATCATTAAGATGTCACATCTTGGAAAATAATTATTTTCCATCGAACATGGTCCGTGTGACTTCATTTGATTGACTTATTTTTGGTATGAATTTATTATGACTTGATGTTCCGGTGGATTTCACCTGTAGAGGATGCTAAACTCACTCCAGTTCTACGTCTTGGAGCTGGAGCATGTGCTGGAATCATAGCCATGTCAGCAACTTACCCAATGGACATGGTTCGAGGGCGGCTTACTGTTCAGGTACCACTTAGGAGTACCATTTACACTATCTTATGATGCAATTTTCTCCTGAATTCTTAACTTCTATACTTCAGGCTGTTGATGGTGTTTTTAGACAATTGATGATTGAGTTTTTTAGCCTGTACTTTTCTTTGCAGACAGACAAGTCTCCGACACAGTACAGGGGAATTTTTCATGCTCTTAAAACAGTTTTTGTTGAGGAGGGCCCTCGTGCTCTGTACAAAGGATGGCTTCCTTCTGTGATAGGAGTTGTAAGTATATGTTCTATTATTTGACCAAGCTGTAGCAATTTTATTGGCCTTTTTGAATAGTCATTCTGTTTTCTGGTTAGTAGCTGATGCAGCACAGGGTTTAATCGTATAGGACAGAAGAATATAGAGAATAAGTGGAAAGATAGAGAAGAAGGGAGAGAGAAAGAGTAAGAGTAAAAATTTAAATATCAGTTCAATTCTGTTCGACAGTCTTATCTATAATGAATAAACCCTAGAAGTACTTGTACATAAATTACTGGTAAACAAGGAGCTCCCAAACCAACATAATTGGAAAATTACCTAATTTAAAACTAGTTACTATGGAAAGGAAATAATAATATTGATCAAG
Source organism: Fraxinus sp. D2006-0159 (assembly GCA_903798375.1). Lineage (NCBI taxonomy): Eukaryota > Viridiplantae > Streptophyta > Magnoliopsida > Lamiales > Oleaceae > Fraxinus > Fraxinus sp. D2006-0159. The sequence continues at coordinate 2,581 of CAIGRQ010203943.1, read as the reverse complement.
GAACTTTCAAAATATTTATTCTTCATCCTGAAGTGATAGTCTAGATAATTGCAAGTCTTCCAAGAGTATCGCCAAGGATCTCCATTAGTAGCATCAAAACGCTCTATTTTAATTCTTATGAGCAAGACCTCATGTGCCAAGTCTTGTTTGCAGATACCCTACGTAGGTCTCAATTTTGCAGTATATGAATCTTTGAAAGATTGGTTGATCAGAAGCAAACCATTTGAACTAAATAAAGACTCTGAGTTGAGTGTTACGACAAAGCTTGCATGCGGAGCTGCTGCTGGAACTGTTGGCCAGACAGTTGCTTACCCTCTTGATGTCATCCGTCGAAGAATGCAGATGGTCGGCTGGAAAGATGCTGCATCTGTTGTCACTGGAGACGGGAAGAGTAAAGCTCCACTTGAATATACGGGAATGATTGATGCATTCCGGAAAACAGTTCGAAACGAGGGATTTGGAGCCCTGTATAAGGGCTTGGTCCCCAATTCAGTCAAGGTTAGTTTTACATTTTTTATGATATTACTTGATGTCTGTTGGGAATTTACTCTTTTGGCATCTTAACTAATATCATATGGATAAAAGACCACCTCCCTCCACTTCCTGGTCCCACCCACCCAAAAAAAAAAAGGGAAAATTGTGCAAATAGCAAGTCATAAAAACACACCTCACTTCAAATCTTTGGGCACCTGTCTAACTTGGCAAGTGAGATTTGCGTGACATTTTAACAGAGATTTGGATAGTTTTTCAATGAGGATTTATTGTGCATACAATAAAAGGTTGAGAACTAGCTTGCTACTCGGGCAATAGGTTGGAACCAAATCGTGTAGTATTCCCATGAAGGAAATGTAGTAATAACATCGAAAGAAGGTTGCACAAGTTGCTACGTACTAACTTTGAGCTTGTAACAAGCAATATCACCCTCACAGTGAACAAATAAACATAGAGATCTTCCTCCTCACCATCGATCAAGATTCAAGGGATTAATGGCTAATTTCGAACCTTATTAATACTTGGCTGTCTTTCCTAAAACATATGAAATTTGTGGGTTATTGCTAAAGTAGGCTATATTATTTGTTGATTCTATTAACTGAAAGTGTTTACAGTTAATTGTAAATTTTCGAAATCATAAAAGGGTTATTAATTGTAATTAACATCTCATGAAGCTTTTTAGACTACTCTCAAGTGGAGAGAAATTCGTTGAGACTGACGTGCATTTCTATCAAATGTGTTATAATGTTTGGAATAGATTTATTTGAACACACATTGTAACTTATTTTAGGTGGTCCCATCTATAGCAATTGCATTTGTGACATACGAGATGGTAAAAGACATTCTTGGAGTTGAAATGAGGATATCTGATTGAAACATGCTGAGGGGAAATTCAAGTTATTTGTCAAACTTACATGTTAATATTTGCTAGTTGAAGCGGCGAATAAGGTAAGTTGTGTGATAGGAACCTTCCAAGCACATGCATGCACATGCCCGTTCTTTAGATTCTTTGCATGTTCTAACACTGCCAATATAATGAGTTATTAAGAAGTGATGATACTTTCCTTCTTGTGCATATGTTCTAGAACACTAATACTACGGTCTTCTTGGATATGTGCCCACTGCCCGTTTGGTGGAACCCACCACGGCTCTTGGACAGGCCCAAGCTTGCCCGTCAATTGTGCTGGGCCTTGCGGCACCTTTTTTAAGGTTCAGGCCGGGCTGGTTTGTTCACCCAATGCATTTTTCAATTTCTTAATTCTTATCTATATGAAAAAAAAATTAGGTTTTTATCAAATGTTTACATTTTTAAACATGCATGCTTAAAAAGGGTTGGCTTACGACCACGCCTGGTGGCCTGTTTGCTGGCCCTTTGGGACACAGACCCACACAATGGTCTGCATTGGGCTCAGGTTGGCACATGGCCCGACCTAAATTGACTCCCATTCTAAGGTCATGTTTGGTACTCAACATTCTACAAAATTTACACACTATAATACTCAAGCTTTTGACTTGTTTTACTTGTTATTATTTGGTCGACCTGCTGACCGGATCCAAATGGCTCTGGAATTCCTTGTCGGATTGGCTTCCCGCTCCCGTTTAGTATTATTTTAAGAAAAGATTAAATTTCAAGGGTTAAAAAAAAAAAAAATAAATAATAATAATAATAAATATGAAACGGACAATATACAGAACAAATGAGTGCCCGTCCTGCTTTAATAGGGGCACGTGGCAAAAAATCCTTGAGGGGTAGGGCACGGAATGGCACCAAAATTGTCACATTGCCATCCTTATCTAGTATTGTGATGTCTACCTTATTAGACAAACAAATCATAGTAGTGTACTTATCAACATGTTGGGTCCTCCACACACAACTTATTGTCCTTTCTGGTTCATACCATTTATTTTTTGGATTTAATTATTTTGAATCTTCTAGTAAATATAGCAATAAATCGAGCAAAGACTCATATAGCCTACTCTATTTTTTTTTTTTTTTAATAAAACTAGCCTACTTTAAATTTATTGAGGTTAACAATGCCATTTGTTATGTATACACTTGGAAACAAATATTCAATTTTGATATTGGTAA
>CAIGRQ010203937.1:0-13269 GCA_903798375.1 Fraxinus sp. D2006-0159 | reverse complement strand
AATTAACAATATATAATATTTCTAGTATAAAAAGAAAAATAATTACGGTAGAGTGTTCGAGAAGTGTCGGTATCGACTCGTGTCCGACACGACACCTACTATAATTGAAGTGTCTGTGCTACAGAGTTCAACATAAACAAACAAACTAGAATAATGCTAAGTTGCACCACATTGTATCTGATGGTAGATCCGCATCCAACGGTTGGTGAATATCAAAATTTTCTATGTAGTCATTGTCTCTTTAATCACTTTAATAAACAAAAATAAAAATTAAGTTATCATTGTTATCTTTTCACTCTTGGTAGGCATTGTTTTTAATCACGATTTGTTCACAAAAAACAAAAAAATCAGTCCTAAATCCTAATTTTCATAGTTTGTTCAAAGATTTTGTGCTAATCATTTTGTCCTAGCTTGCAACTTGGCATTACATTTGTGTGGCCAACCCATGCTTAAAAGTTAAAATCTCACACGGTCACACCAATCCGCGTGCAACCAGTTGCCCACAAGGGCCACAACGCATCTTCTGTCACATGGAGGTGGCAACAATTTTTTCATGTTCACCCTCTATAAGTAGACTTATACTCGCTCTCTTGCCTTGTGCCATTCATACAACGTAAAAGAAAAAGAACCTTTGAAAAGTAGAACTTAGGACCCTCAGAAAAGAAGAAAAAAAAACGGTGTTCTTGTTCTCTTATCATGGAGAAAAATGAGGTTGCTGTTATTAAAAAAGAGCCTAATTATAGAGGAGTCAAAGCCATGCCTTTTGTTATAGGTAAATATCCCCCAAGTGTTGAAATCTTAACTTCGTTTTGTTGTTGCATACTAAATCTGTATCAAATGATCTTTTCTTGGAGTCGCGTTTTGTGCAAGCTCCCCTCACTGGTTTTAGAAAACTTTCCGGTGCTCTCTCGACTAAGATTGCATCTTGTTAATGTTCGTGAATTTTGCGAAATATTTTACTAATTTTGACATTTGAGCAAATTTTACTGATGTTACCAAAATTTTGCCTTGCAGGCAATGAGACATTTGAGAAGCTGGGAACAATTGGAACATGTTCTAACATGTTGGTGTACCTTAGTACAGTGTTCAACATGAGCTCTATTTCTGCCACTAATCTCATCAATATCTTCAATGGAACTTGCAATTTTGGAACATTGTTTGGTGCCTTTCTCTCCGATACTTATCTAGGCCGATATAAGACCCTCGGAATTGCTTCAGTTTCTTCTTTCCTGGTACGATTTCTGTTCATAATCCTTCATCCTGTCAAGTAGAATCATTATAAATTTGTTCAAACTCGAATAATTTTTATGTTAATTGCAGGGGATGCTAGTGCTAACACTGACAGCAGGAGTTTCAGCTCTACATCCTCCTAAATGTGGAGCAGAAGAGAGTAGCAAATGTGTTGATCCAACACCATGGCAACTCGCATTCTTGTTTAGTGCATTTGGGCTGCTGGTAGTCGGGGCTAGTGGCATAAGACCATGTAACTTAGCGTTTGGAGCGGATCAATTCAATCCCAATACTGATTCAGGGAGAAAAGGAATCAACAGCTTTTTCAATTGGTACTACTTCACCTTCACTTTTGCAATGATGGTATCTTTGACAATCATCATCTACGTGCAATCCAATGTGAATTGGGCTATCGGATTAGGCATTCCCACATTTCTGATGTTTTTGTCATGTGCCTTCTTCTTCATCGGGAGCAGAATTTATGTTAAAGTATTGCCTGAAGGCAGTCCCCTGACAAGTATGGCTCAGGCACTAGTTGTTGCATTTAAGAAGAGAAAATTGAGTTTGCCAGAGCAACCTTGGAGTACTCTGTTTAATTACCTCTCGCCTAATTCAATCAACTCAAAGCTTGCATATTCTGACCAACTAAGGTAAAAATAGTTAGCCTGTGGCGTTCACTTGTTTCATTAAATCACAAGGTCAACTTTATGGTCTTTCCCGTACTGAATATCAAACATTTCGTTAACGTAATTAAGTGTCATAATTCAGGTTCCTAAATAAAGCAGCAATCATCACAGACGACGATGAAATCAATGCGGATGGATCAGCAGCCAATCCATGGGGTCTTTGCAGTATACAGCAAGTGGAAGAGGTGAAATGTGTGGTTAGAGTAATTCCCATGTGGATTGCAGGCATAATATACTATGTTGTCCTGGCACAAATGCAGACATATGTAGTATTCCAAGCCATCCAAAGCAACAGACGACTAGGAAGTGGCAAATTCCAAATCCCAGCAGCATCCTACTCTGTTTTCACGATGTTGAGCCTCACAATATGGATTCCCATTTATGACAGGCTCATCATCCCTTCACTCCGACGAATCACAAGAAAGGAAGAAGGCATAAGTCTCCTCCAGCGAATCGGGATTGGAATGGTGCTTGCTATAGTCACAATGCTTGTATCAGCATTAGTCGAAAACCACAGGAGGACGTTGGCCTTAACTCGTCCCACATTAGGCCTCGTGCCACGAAAGGGTGCCATTTCGTCCATGTCCGGCTCCTGGCTGATACCTCAATTAGCAATTGCAGGAATTTCTGAGGCATTCACTGTCATTGGACAAATTGAATTCTTCTACAAACAGTTCCCGGAAAACATGCGCAGTTTCGCAGGATCTTTCCTGTTTTGTGGATTCGCAATGTCAAGTTATTTGAGCAGTTTCTTGATATCAGTCGTTCATCGGACTACAAGAGTGGGACAAACAGAAAATTGGTTGGCTGAAGATCTTAACAAGGCGAGATTGGATTACTTTTATTACCTTGTTGCTGGTTTAGAAGTGGTGAATTTGGGATACTTTTTGATTTGCTCAAAGTATTACAAGTACAAAACAACAGAAAAGGACAGTAAAGATGTTGCCATGGATGAATTACAACCTCAAAAACCCATAGTTTAGTTTCAGAATTAGAAATTTTGACAGATTCATGGAACAAGAAAAACAGGCAGCACGTGAATATCCCGTACTGCCATACTGGACATGATCAAAGAAGTTGAAATGTTATAAATTATACTATGCAATATAGTACTATCGAATACATAACTATAAATATAGTACTATCGAGTACTATGTACAAATAAATTGTTAGGGGTATCATATAATGAATGTTTTTTTCGTCTAATATATATATAACTAATATATATAAATTGTTAGTGATTAAAGCTGTGGAAGATATTGACTCCTTGAGTAAAAACAAGACCAGTCACTACAACAAAAACAACTTCTTACAATGTTCAAAAAATGTTGTCGAAGACCTTTGCAACGTTCTGACGTATGTTGCAAACCTCGATGTTGCAATAGAGTATAAGGATACGACAACGTTTTTTGAATGTTGCTAATAACCTTTTTGCAACGTTTTTCGATTGTTGTTAATAACCGTTTTACAACTCTTTTTAAATGTTGCTAATAATCTTTTTGCAACATTTTTTATATATTGTTAATAACTTTTTTGCAATGTTTTTTGAATGTTGTCTGTGCTTATATCCTTATTTTTTGCAATATTTATTAAACTTTGCCGTTTAATATAACATTTTTGTTTATATAATAGCAATAAATCATAAATCCATCCTCACAAATAATAAATATCACAGGCTTATTGTAAGAGAGAAAGAAAAACCTTAAAATTTAGTACTTTTCAATTGTCCGACGAAAAAAAACAAGTATTGTTGGACATTGTCTTTTCTTAAATAAATAAATCTTTTAGAAAAACACTACTTATCCATCCAATGATCCACGTTTTAGCCTATATCGGCAATGAAAATAATGTACTAGCAACATCAACATTTAGGTTAATTTAGCAGGAGAAATTGCGTAAAATGAAATTAAAGTTCGCGGCAAACTTGGAACCAAAAAAAGTTCACTGCAAAGAAAAACACCATAATTCAGGTGACTTGACAGTTTTTTTAACAAGGTATAGTGCTAAATTCAGACTGATTCTAGGGAGTTAATCAAACAACACTAGGAGTAATGTATTGTGCATATCTGAAATAATTCTAACTTGAAAATATTTCTCCAAAATATAAAAACCATTTCATTTTCATCATACTTGCATTACAAATTCAAACAATATAATGATCTGTAACAGATAAGACCATTTTAACCCAATTTTTGCACATATACATTAATGTAATGAAACAACTATACTTGCCGCATTTCGAGACACAACAACATCAACTTATTGAGATGGTGATTATCATCATATTTGATCTTTTGAACTGTTAAATCACCTCAAATTGGGAGGCATGCTGCAACTACTTCTCGATTTTTAGTGAGGTCTCAACATGTTGGATGAGCTTCTCACAGCCATTCCTGAAAATTGATTGATATAAGGAGAAGAATTGGTCATTAATCCATCAACAAAATTGGCATAAAAACTAATACAAAATCGGCATATAAACTAATGCAAAATAATGAAGTAAAACTTATTGAGGCAACACTACAGATCTGCCTGAAATGTATTAGACACGAGGAAGATCATACTGCAAGATGAACCATTTCACCAAGTTAGCTATGAAACCTAATTGCAGAATTGACCGAACCAATTTGGTTATAACATCAGAAAATGCCATTAAGGGTAAAATACAACATTTTAATAATTTATACACATCCATGAGGAAAACAAAGGGGTCAAGGCCAAAGAGTTGTTTGATTTAAAGATACCAAATTTGTGTTTGATATCCATTTTAGGGAAAGAATAAATTCTGTAATAGTGATTGATGGAAGAATGTGTGGTTAAAAAGTAAGGAGAATTTTTAAGTTTATGTGTAATATTATTTTATTGATACAATGTGTAGTTAAAATGAAGAAAGAGAAAAAAAATGAGAAAGAGAATGAGTGTCAAACAGGGCCTAAGAGAGGTCTGAATTCTTCAAGGCATGGGACTTATCTGTGTATGACCCGAAAACACATGGAGGAAATACGTGAATATGATCGGTTGACCCGGTCATATTTCCAAAATGGCATTTGACCATATTAAAAAAAAGGATAATTATATTACCACCACAAAATTTACTTACTACACCGCATTATAATTGCACCACAATTAAAATATATTTTAATAAATACACCGCGATAAATTTACAATTATACCCTTAATCCAATAAAAACTAAAAATAATGTGGTGTGGTCATCATCTTTAAAACACACAGAAATTTACAACTACAGACACGCCCTTTTCCTAATTCATCTCGGCTACTTTATGCCGCAGATTTCAATCCTCTTCACATAATTTGATAACCAAAAAATTCCCATTTCTAATTTAATTCACAATTTTTGCAGTAGATTTCAATTCACAATTTCTCTAACTTATTTCATTTGCCTGCTACTTCGTACAAGAGAGGATGTGCGGTGAATACATAGGGTGCTGCATCCAGCAGTGTGAGAGGAGGAAGAGGAGGGGTGGCTCCTAATATGATGTTAAAGAAGGGAATTGATGAATCAACATAGACTCCATGGGCACCCGACCCGATGATTGGATATGACTAGCAGGAGAATGAAGCCAAGGAGATTGATGCTACTGAGTTGCGGGCGCAGCTCTTGAAGCACACAACCAGTGGCCACAAAATCGAAGAATTATAACAACCTGATTTTGGCTCCATTTTTTCTAACAATTAAATGGAATCCTCTGTTTTTCTCCAAAAATTGATCGACTATTTTAGTGAATAGGATATATGAATTGTTGTACATCCTCTACCATTCATATGCTTTGATAATTTCAAGATTTGTTTTTCAGACTTGTGTTCATTTGTTGATGATAATCACAAACCTAAAACCAAGACTATGTTGCAGATTTCATTAAAACCTATTTATGTTTGAAGAGAAATATGCAGATTTCAGTGTAATCGCTGTTTTACGAGAATGACTCATTCTCAAATGACTTTTTTAGTTTATGATTGCTGTGTAACAATAATTTTTTTGTGTGACAAACATATTTAAACTATGTTTATGTGATTTCATTGAAGGTTATTTAAGTAAAAAAAAAATTAAAATTGGGGTGGTGGCAATATAATCACCCTTAAAAAAGTGTTAAAATATAACAATTTCCACATTTGCCATCATCTTTCCCAACAAACAAAAGAGAGGAAAAAAACTGAAAAACCGTGAAATTGGTAGAAAGTGGGCCCAAACAGTTGGATCCAGTTGAAGTTATCAACATCGGTCTACCGAACGCCGACAACAACGGAGAACTCGGTGATTATCTTGAAAAATGTTTGTTTTTTTTTTTTTTTGGTTGATTTAAGAGTGATTTTTCATTTTGCAAAGTTTATGAATTTTTGGTGATTTAAAGTTGTTATTTATCATGTTTTCTTCATTAATTAGGTAGATTGAATAGAATATTTTGAATGTATGAGTTTGGCAAAGGAATCGTAGCCGAAAAATCTCCTACATTTTCGGCGGCTGTTTGAAATTGGATAGTTGGGCCAGGTAAACAGTCGCGTCGAGACTGTTTACAGTTTGGGCAGGCTGTTCCGCCGGCTATTGCCGAAACAATTGACCCATAACCTTTTTTACACAATTTTTAATTGTTTTCCTTTTTTAATGATTAATAATTTTTTCAATTTAAAATTCTTTTTTTCGATAAAATTCAATTTTAATAATTTGAAATCGATAATTACTAAAACGAAATATTTTTTAACGAATTAGCAAATTCTTTTATTTTAAAATTCTTTAATAAAATAAACAAATCTTTAATTTTTTTCAAATTTAATTAAATAATATTTATATTCTCTATTTAATTTCAGTAATTTCGTTTTGTTTCAATTATTTATATATATAATTAAATAAATAATTTAAAATTGATAATTACTAAATTGAAATATTTTTTTGACGAATTAAAAAATTATTTTTTCCTTTTAGTTTTTTAATTTAAATTATTTAATTAAATATTCATTGTAAACAAAACTTTAATTTTTTTTCTCAAATTTATTTAAATAATATTTATATTCCTTATTTAATTTAAATAATTTCCTTTTATTTGGGTTTTTTTATATATATTATTAAATAAAGAATTTGAAACTAATAATTACTAAATGGAAATATTCTTTTTTAACGAAATAGAAAATTCATTTTTTTCCTTTTAATTTTTTAATTTAAAATTATTTAATCAAATATTCATTGTAAACAAATCTTTGATTTTTTTCAAAATTTAATTAAATAATATTTATATTCTTTATTTAATTTTAATAATTGCGTTTTGTTTCAATTATTATATATATAATTAAACAAAGAATATTAAATTGATAATTACTAAAATGAAATATTGTTTTAACGAATTAACAAATCCTTTTTTTCCTTTTAATTTTTTAATTTAAAATTCTTTGTATACAAATATTTAATTTTTTTTTTCAAATTTAATTAAATAGTATTTATATTCGTTAATTAATTTTAATAATTTCATTTTTTTGGATTTTATATATATATTATTAAATAAAGAATTTGAAATTGGTAATTACTAAAATGAGATATTCTTTTTTAACGAATTAACAATTTTTTTTCTTTTAATTTTGTAATTTAAACTTCTTTAATTAAATATTCATTGTAACCAAATCTTTAATTTTTTTCAAATTTAATTAAATAAAATGTATCTTTTTATTTAATTTGAATAATTTCATTTTGTTTAAATTATTTATATATATAATTAAATAAAGAATCTTAAATTGATAATTACTAAAATAAAATATTCTAATATTTGAATTTTTGCATTATCTCTCTAAAATTAAATATTCTAATATTTGTTTCGTTTTGTATTATCTCTTGTACAATGTTTTTTAACATTTGAATTTTTGCATGATGGATTACCATCTCGATACAGAGTCGAGACATATGGCGGGGAAAGCTACTTGGAATAGTAGCTTTGACTGTTTTACTACCGTGCTGGAGCTGTTGGATGATCAGCACGCACGTGTTTTATGTCGTTGTTCCTCTAGCCCTTGCATGAGTTGAGGAAGGTGCAGTACTCTAGACAGATCATCGATTGACAAATCATCGACGCGCTACTATGTCGGCTACTTAGGTCAGTCGACGACGATGCTTTCTACTTCGACCTCGGGGCAAGTTCGCTACTTTTTCTTTATTTGAGTTTGTCTTAGTAACTTGACTAAAATTGACGGACGATGTTGTAGCTCTTGATGGTACTCAGAAGCGCAGTAGGCTACACGACGCTTATTTTCAGGGACAGAGGACAGTGCTTCTACCGCAGCTAGTCGACGTGATCAGAGGATACGACCAGCTGTTAGACCGACTGAAACTCGAACTGGTCTACATCTTTGAGAGTGTGTTGCGGTGTTTTCACCACAAGAAGACTGCGATCGACATGTTCCATCTGGAGATCGTCGACGATCTTGATGTCTTCAACACCTATCTATGGGTTTCGATGATACATTACACGTCTTCGCCAGATCACACTCGAGGCCCAAATAGGCCATGCGTAAGTACGATACATAAGGATTGCCCCTCGCAATGTAGGTAAATGTTAAACATAATTAACATTAAAATATTTTCTATAATAATTATGTGTATAATAATTGTATGTGTTGCAGATCTAGACATATGAGACCGTCCCCCTCTTGGATACCCATTTTGCGACCCAAAGGGAGACACGCTGTCCTCGGATGCATCATTGGTGAGCATCCCGAGCGGTTGGATGTCCATCGGGCAAACAGTTAGTAGTTCTCCTCGACGATCCTCATGTGAGTATTATACACTTACAATTTATATTGCACGTACTTTTAAAAACTCATCACATGTTCATTAACTAATTGAAATGTCAATGTGTCAGATTGAAGTCATAACTGAGCTGACACCGTTGATGGAGGAGGAGGGTCGAGGATTTGTACATGAATTAGCCGTTTCGCACACTTCAGACGACCAGGTGTTCGATTCGGTCCTTGACCGAGATTGGGTATGTGAAATGAATATAATTAACGTTTTATTACCGGCTTGTATGAGTTAGCAATTATTAATTAAGTTAATAATTTTTAATATTGTTGTTTGTGTAGGAGTACGATCTAGTTGATTGACGATCGCCTCTACCGAGGGCATCGCCCCCGCCCTCATCCAGACACTTCCCTGTGGAGCTACTGCACATAGTCAGAGCCATGATTTCGAGATGTATATACCCATCTAACTGGATTCTTAGCAGAGGAGGTGGGCACACCGCGATGAGAATTGACAGGAAAGGTCGACGATCTGGGACGACAGTTGGTTAGCAGGTTCGACGATCTCTCTAATAATATTAGATTGCTACGTGGCCACGTCCTTGACCTTCAGGATGAGGTCGCAGCGCTCCAAGGCAATACAGCAGGACTACGAGAGGATGATAGACGGGACGACGGAGAGGGTGATATGCGACTCTCTGTCGTGGCTAGATACTACATTTTAGGAGGCGGAGGGGCCCCAATGATGGAGGTAGAGGTGCTCGAGGTGAAATCGTTGGCTGAGGTGAAGGGGATGCCCCCGATGGAGGAGGTGGGGTGGCCGAAGCAGAGGTGGTACCCCAATGATAGAGGAGGAGAGAATGTCGATTGTGACAAAGGGTAAGAGGAGTGTTATTGACATATCAGAGCATGTGGTTGGCAAGAGGTTGAGATTGCTATAACAGTACATCGTATCTTCCTTTACGACTGAGATGAATAAGAGGACATTCGTCGATAGGACGTATCCCAATCTCTTCTGGGAGGTGGACACGCCAATGGAAAGCGTTGTGGAGAAGAATTATGCCCGGGTAAGTATTTTACAATTTTAGTAAAGTACGCTACGCTAAATCATCTATACATCTTTTAACATTTTTTGTTTCTTTTTTCAGAGCTAGCTGCACTGTAGGGGGACGATCTCTGAGGCCTATAGGTGATTTCACGACATTACCACTTCGCGGACTTGGCTCGTCAATGAGGTAAGTGAAATTGTCATATTGTTATTTATTATGTATACATAATTTTTCTGTTTATAAAATAAAATAACTCCCTCTATTTTTTATTGGTGTTTCCTAAAGTAGCACATCGACTTGGCCATGGATTGATTGAGTGATCGAGCTAGAAGATATCCAAGATCATCCGACATTCATGGCCGACTCATATTGAGCACTAAGTTCATACGTGTTGTTACAATTGAGTATCAGACGCTTCAACTTATGGGCAATGAGTACGTGCTCCCGAATATATGGTTGAGTAGGTCGTATGGATGTGGCCGAGTGTCGGTGGAAAGTCATGAGAGGGTTGTACGCATATATACTTTCCATTGATCCTGAATCATCACTGCATTACCGTGGAGATTGTCTTCGTTGACTCCACTATATGTGTACAACTCCAACCATTCTTGTTTGACACAAAGCCAGTTTGAGCATAAATTGGAGCCGCTTTTGGTGATCGTTCCCTTGATGGCTACTCGAGCTGGTGTGATTTGAAGGATAGACTAGCCATCTTGTAGAACACAACGACGCGAGACAGCCGAGATCATAAGTATTTATAATTTTTTTTTTAACTTGAAAACTTAGTTTTTAGCTACACGGTATCGAACTAACACATTATTATTCAATTGCATAGCGATTACGGCATGTTTACAATAAAATACATTTAATTTTTTTAGTATAGGACATAAGATTGATGGAATCAACCAATCATGGATACAGGAATAAACTAGCATGCGATTTGTAAGAATTCGAGCGTGATCCGTAAAACATTGTACATTTAATTGTTGATTCATTTATTAGATGATTGTAAAACTCATGTAAATATTGTATATTTAATTGTTTATTCATTTATCAGATAATTGTAAATGTTGTAAAACTCGTGTAAACATTGTATATTTAATTGTTTATTCATTAATCGTATAATTGTAAATATTGTAAAACGCACGTAAAAATTGTATATTTAATTGTTCATTCATTTATCAGATAATTGTAAATATTGTAAAACTCATATAAACATTGTATATGTGATTGTTTATTCAGATAAATATTTACGCTCTAGGTTCCTCAACTATGATTTTGTACAATTTGGTCCTTCGTTTCAGAGCGATACTATTACATATCGGTCTAATTGTCATTAGGGGAACCTGACTTGTATAGAAATGACGAGTATGACATGCTGCTCCACACCTGCCGCACCTACGCGATCGAGGGAACTCTCCGATAGATGGTATTCTAGAAAACGTGGACGTCCGGACCACGCGGTTCAACTTGCGGTGGCAACAAACTACTAAGTGGGAGAATATGGTCAGAAACTTCCCACTCGAATTCAATATGCAGAGGAAATATAGTCTCAGGATACGTTACTCTCCAATAATCAGCCATGTAATAAGGAAAGCATAATGTCCTTATTGCAAAACCTTTATACATAGCCACCGCGACTGCATGCTCACATGAGAAGCTCTCCAACTGAAATCGACGACAAGTGCATATATTATGAGTCAAGCATACCGTGTATGCCATATTACGTGCACATTTCACGAAGAAGCACAACTCATCCAGTGGTTCCACATACAACTTTCTCGCAATCTCTACAGCCTTAAAGAGTTTATTCTCTTGAGCCGAAGCTTGCATGCCAGTGTAACTTTGTGCTTTCGCACGTCGATCTTGAAACCACTGCTGTAACTTGTTACGAATATTCTCAATCATTACGGGGATTGGTAACTCTCGATCCTTCTTGAATATTGCGTTGAGAGACTCTGCATTGTTTGACGTCATCTTGTTGTATCGATGACCAGGAAAATGTGATCGCGATCAGTGTTCAATCCCCAAATTTGTCATATACTCCCATGCTAGTAACAATTTGCTTCTTATTTCCACCATGAACTTATTACACTCTTCAACACTATAAGTTTCGGCCGCTTTCCTGAATAATGAAACGATGCATATGCCCCAAAACTTAGTCTCAAGGTTGCCTTATATATGGTACATGCAATATCCATGATGTGCCTTGAAAAATATTTTGGCAATACCATTTATAATAGACTTTCCCCGATTAGTTACGAATGAAAGGTCCTCGACTTCCCTGATTACATCCCTCAACTTTGTGAAGAACCAACGCATCGGCATATCATTCTCGCTATCGACTATGTCGAATATAAGAAGGTGAATTCGGATGTTGGCATCTTGACATGTAGCAATAATTAACCTACCTTCGTATCTAGCTTTCAGAGTTGTTACATCGACTAGAATTAGGGGTCATTTTGCATTTCGAAATCCCCGAATGCATTGTTTAGGAGCCATGAACAAAAACTCAAAACAATTCTCGCCCTCCATCTCAATAAAAAAGGCCAAGCTAGGATTAGTTGTTTCCATGTAATGGCAATACCTAACCAATTTAGCATTGCTCTCCTCGGTTAAACCCATTAAATTCTCCAATGCACATTCTTTGGCCTTCCAGGCTTTCGGTAGCTCATGACCACTCCGTAATCTCGACGGATGTCGTTAATGATATTCAAAGGTTTGTAGATCATCCATGGGTCTTGATACTTGTGCATTATCTATCGACCAATAAACCATNTCCGTAATCTCGACGGATGTCGTTAATGATATTCAAAGGTTTGTAGATCATCCATGGGTCTTGATACTTGTGCATTATCTATCGACCAATAAATCATGATTGAGCTTGCCTATGATCATTTCGACGAACTCTCATTTCTCAAGTATATTTCCGTGTATACTTGCGAACTATAAAGAACTCATTCATGTCCATTTTCATCGCTATACAAAGAACTCGTTCGTATCCATTTTCGTCGCTCACAAACTCCAACGGCAACTGTCATCGACGCAGACAATCGTCAACAATGAGTTGTTTTATTTCTTAACTTTGAGCTCAAAGTTGTATTTCAATGCAATTTGATGCGCAGCTTCTTGCAAATCTTTTTTTGTTACAAACAGTTGATCGACGCACAAATCCTGATCATCGGGAACCACACGCGAAGAATTAGATGATTTCAGCCCCTGGGCTCCCACCCCACTCATGTCTCTGACAGGATAAAGTTGTCAAGTCCTCATTTGTAAATTCATTGTCATTCTCGCTGTCGTGAACTATCAAAAAAATTCTGTGTGTAACAGTGAGATCACGATGAGGAACAACTGGCTCGGGAATAACAACATCATATTCACAAACTATCTCCATTATGTCCTAAAAATCATGGGTATTGTGATCCCCTCCATCTGAATATTCGTATTCAATTTTGACGACATCCTTCCTCACTAAAGTTACCCAAAGAGGAGTCGTATACATTTTGTTCAATTCAAATATATAATTCACTTCTTCATCACAAATAACCTTCATAGGTGGAAT
>CAIGRQ010203923.1:337-15346 GCA_903798375.1 Fraxinus sp. D2006-0159 | reverse complement strand
GCAACTGTTGAGGCAATCCGCCAGTTACTATTTATTTGTGAAGTATTTTTCTTCACAATTTTATCCTCCTGTTTATTTTATAATTATTTACTATCATCTACGCGTCTCTTCAAAACAAAAGGATACCATAGACTTTTCATTGCCTACAATTGTTGACTGTGTTGAAGATAAGAAAAAAAAATGTCATGTAATTATTAAAAAAAAAAATGTACAAACCGACGACACGGTAATATAAAAAAAAAACTTACATACCGACTCATTGAGGATAAAGTATTTTATCCATCAAAATTACAGTTGCCCCCCTCGACCTCGCAACCTGATCGGGCAGGTCGATCCCCGTCGGGGGCATCGCCTCGAACCCCCATGAGGGACGCTGCCCCCTTGACCCCCGTGACCTGACTGGGTAGGTCGATCCCCGTCGGGAGCATTGCATTTATTGAGATAATTTAAATTGTCCAAATCTAACATTCATGATATAATTCACGATAATTTAACATATTTAACGCACTAACATTACCTTCGAAATAATCTCACCCGTGCATCGCACCGCAACAAAACTAGTATAAGAAAGAATTTGAACTAATAAAAAGTTTTATGGACGACAGAAGTTATTGTGGATTGTGCTTTCTCTCGCATTGCAGTACTTCCCACCTAAGACTCCTCATATTACCAACACTTGATACAAATGTAGTCCTATCATGATTCTCCCTAAGATTTTCATCAATTGGAAATCAATTTGGATTCCCCTAAATTCTCAGCAGCAAAAATATCAGAAATAAAAATTCAGTAGTATATTGCAAATCCACAAAAAAATTTAAAGCATATTGGTACACAATCAATAAAACCCATGTAGAACAACAACATTCCCCAAAAATAAATGAATAAATTAGTCAAATAAAGTACAACAATAGATAATAAATCGAAATTCCCGAAAATAATCAAACCTTCATGGAGAGAGAGACAAGATTTTGGCGCTGGAATTCAACAAGAACAGCAACAAGGTCTGATTTGAGGAGGCGGGAGACATTGCTTTTCATGAACCGCTCGAACCGAACAGTATGGCACTGCAGTCGCTTCAGTTCCTTGGCCACCATTAGCCCCTCCTTACTAATCTCCTTCTTCCGACGCCATATCGACAGGCTCGGGCTCGACGCCGCACCGGTGATGACGTGTCTGCTTCTGATTAGATGCAAGCGAGGGACTCGGAGGAGATTCTGCACTCGCCGCCACATTCAAGCCGTGTTCAGGTGGTGGAGAATTTTCAGTTGGCAATGATCCGGTCCGGTTCCGGTCTTCATTATTATCCTAATTAGCAAACTCGCGTTTTTAGCCCTTTGTTTGGTTTAGCTTAGCCCTGTTATGTGCTTGTTTGGTTTTGCTTAGCCCTGTTCTGTGCTCCATGTACAGAAAGCACAATTCACATAAATGCAACAGAACACTCACACACGATGAGCTTGCACAATTTTTTAATACACGATGGAGCCCACTCTTTATGAGTATTCTAGTGAGATTCTGTGGAATTCTTTTCGTACATGGGGAATAGCTCTGGTGGGAATTGAAGCTAAGTTTTAGTTTAAGACCCTGTTTGGTGCACATTTTTCTCCCAAAAATGCATTTTTTTATGTGATGAAGAATATATGGTTGAAAAATAAGGAAAAGTTATTAATGTGATGAAAAATATTATTGTATTAAAAAATGTATAATTGAAAATAAGTATAAGAATGATAATGAAAAAATAGTGTGGCTCAATCATGAACTAAATTAAAATTAATTTTAATCATATATTGAATGGCTCACAACTTTTCAATAGTTCATGTAATCTATATCCACACTTCTATAAAATTCGATTCCCTCTAAACATGGGCTTAAATTGTAGATTAAGCCCCTATTTGATGGTGATTATTGAGAAAAATAAAAGATATTTTGAATTCTGATTTTTAGAAAAAAAAATTAAATTTACGTATAAAATATTTTATTTATAAATGTATAATACTATAATTGAAATGAACATGCAAATTAAAGAGGAGTTGTTTTAAAGGAAGACAAACATAGGCTAGATTTCAAGTCAAAACTAACAAATAATTTTAACAACATATTTCGTGAAGCTCATAATTTTTTAACTACATATTTATTTCATCGAAATTTGTCAAAATATGTTAAAAATCTAATTTTAGTTACATCAAATAGGGTCTTACTTTGTTATGCATAAGAGAAATTTTTAAGAACGTCGGATGCAATGTGAAACAATCATAAATTATTTTTATCCTAATATGTCGAACTAGTTCTTTGAGGTGCGTTTGAAATGGATATCATAATCACGTGCTCATCTCGGTTAAGGCCCTGTTCGTTAAACCATTATTTGAACTTTTTTTCAGGTTAGGGCCCTGTTCGTTAAACCATTATTTGAACTTTTTTTCAATCATACATTTGCACAATAAAATATTTTGCACGTAAATTTAAATTTTCTTCCTACTTTTTAGCCTACGCCCTTCTTAAAACCACTATTCACAATTTTTTTTTCAAATAACAACCATCAAACATGGGCTAAGCAAGGTTTCCCCACCTCGCGACAATTTCCTCTCAGATTAGGTCCTACAGGAATTTTGGTACTAGAAAATTTATAAATTTTTATGTTTGATGGATATTATTGATGAAAGAATGTATTTTAAATAATGACATCACGAGAAATATGTAGTTAAAAAGTAAGAAAATGTTATTGATATAATGTAAAATATTATTTTATTGAAAAATGTGTAGGTGAAAATGAGTTTTAAAATAATATATTTTTATAGAATGTGTGTCAAACAGAGATTGACTTAATAATTTTTGCTAAAAGTCTAAATTTATCTTCTCTACTTTTCCAATGTATTCGAAAAGAAAAAGGTAAATTAAATATCAATAAGTGTTGGTTGGGATCTTCTTTACACAATTATTATCATAGTCACCATCGAATAGTGAAATAATTGCGGGATTAAAGGACCATCATTAACAGGCGCCACCAAAATAGTTAGTAATTTCCACTTTAACCTACTTCAATAACTACTACACTTAAAAGCATGTTCATATGAGTTGTTATTTTCCAGATATATATTGGTTGTTATGTGAATATTTGTGTGGTTAATACATCGAAATAAAGATGTTGAGATTCATGTTAGAATGAAAATAATAATAGACCAGAATATGTATGGATGGTCGGTGACGTGACATTTTCGGTAATTGAACATGTTCGTTAATAAATTTAGAGCATTGGTCCTTGACTTAACGACTTTGTGTCAACTTCATCCTAACGAACGTGTTGTGATAGCAAGATTCTTAAATCTTTTTGGTTTTCGGGTAGCTTTGATCCTTAGCAACAAATTTCGTACATTTGATCATTAAAACTAATCATTTTTTTCCATAGAAAATACAACTATTATCATAATTATAGTTAAAATAAAAGGATAAATAGTTCGTCAATGATCGTCTACTATTTATAATTGGTCAAATCAATTTTTATCAACACATTTTCTAAAATTCACATAGCGTTGCTCACTTACTTTGCACTAACTTTTATCCATTTATAATTAAATTGTTTTTAAACGCTACTAAAACGTACTTTATCCTACTGCCAATTTGTTTTTCCACCTCTTTCTTCCTACAGCCATACTCGGCCATCACCGAATTTTGAAGTGGTATTATTAATTTATTCCAATTGATTTCTTAACAACTAACAAAATTTTCATTATCTACTTTTTTTTTTTCTATTTATTATTATCCCACAATCAAACATCAAATAAAGAAAACCTAGGTAGGGATAGCTCTATAAAGAAACAAAGAGAAATTGACCCATCATGGGAAAAGCAAACTTGATTCTTGCTTGAAAAATCCCAAAGGGAAAAGGAAAAATATGTAATTCTTTTTTTTTTTTTTTAATATATGATTGAAAATGAACATGTGAAAAAAGTAATTTCGGCTTAAACTTTTAACATTTAAGTTGCTAAATTACTTATTTTGAAAAAAATAATTAACTTGTTTACTTTCAAATATGTCCAATACAAAATTACTTATTGCAAAACTCAGCGTTGGTGTGAAAGCGAGTTTGAAAACTAATTTTTTTCAGAAAATTTGTGATTAAAAAGTATGAAAAATGATAGGAAAACCTAAAAATAATTTTCTTTTATAGAAGAACTGTATTATTTTAAAAGAGTGAAAAAAAAATATGATTTACAAATAATCACTTTCAAACAAGTTTATTCAAGTAAACTTTTGAAAAAATAATTTTTATAAAATAATAAACAATTGTATAGTGCCGCTCATGGCAAAAAATTAGGTTATTGTTCGGTGAGAATTAAAATTAAATTTTTATTAATTTTTAATAATAATTGATAAGTTAAGTGATTGAAAAATTATAAATTTTATGAACGATTGTATTACATGTACATAATAATTTACATATGCATTATGTGTGACATATGATTATGTCAAAATTTCTTCAATCAAATAAAAAAAAAAAAAAAAAATCTCCATTCACTTTTTGACGCATCATCTATATATAAAATATTATATAATTCCATTATGTATAAATAACGGTTATCATGTAAATCGTTATTCATATGTAGCACAAATGTTATTTTTTATTTATAAATGAAGAAAATTCGAACCAATAATATTTTGCTACTTAAATCATTAGGTACATGTACCAAAACCCCATATGGTCATATCTATCCCCTCCCCTGCAATCACTACGACATTACCATCCCACCTAATACCCCCACCCCAACCCCACAAAAGAACAAGAGAAGGGGATGAAAGGAGCAGCACTGGTTAGTTGCTGTTATTGCTTCATCTATACAATTTGCAATTTTATTTTTATTTTTTTGCAAAACCCAGAAAAAAAGAAAAAGAAAATCCCGTATATTTTAGGTAATTCGTTTCTATCTTGCAGATCCTTATTGATTCCTTTGCCTGAGTTTGTTTTGTATTGGGAAAGGACTCAGTCCCTGATTCTGAATTGAGATGTTAATTTGATTGCTATAAAGTAGAGAAAAATGTCGGCTTCTGTTGCCACCTTTGAACGCCCTCGCATTGGCAATTCAAATGCGGTAAACTCGTTGTCCTTACTGGTTCTTTCTCTGCCGATATTTATTTTTTTATTCTTTGAATTTTAAATCTAAGTGGGAAGAAAATAGAGAAGAAGAAGTTGTATCGATGGAAGTCAAACCATTTTAGAAACTAAGTTGAAAACTTGTTACTGATTTTATTTTGAACTTTTTACCCCTTTCAGTTTCTAAAATTATCGGGACTCTAATTTTATTGCTTATACTGTTTGGTTTGTTTTCAATCTGTGTAATTTTGGAACTTTTGTTGATTTTTACAGATTTTCAAGAGTGGGCATCTTCTCATATCTTCCAAAGGTTAGTGCTTTTGCCCTTACAAATAATATAACTTTAGAATTTGGACTGAATACTGTATGAAGTTTCATTACACTAATTTTTCTAATCGAAGGCAGGTGATATTGGGTGGCATTAGCATTCAAACGACTGCTTGAGTCTGGTACCCTTGTAGTGTATGTGGTGTCAAATTCGACAATGATATTGTATAGAAAAGTACTTTTTAGATCACACAAGCCCTTGTTATATTGTGCCGAACTAGTGCTTCATTAAATTGTCGTGTTGGGTTAGGATTTTAGTGCCATTGTGCTATATTAGTGCTCAAGTGTAAGTTTGCCTTGTGATGGTAGCACATATACATAATTCATGTTATAATGGTATGCATTAGGCATCAGCATTGGAACCACATCATCAGAACCAGTATTAGTTATCTTGAAATTTGTATCTAACGTTCATGAGTTCTATTCTATGTTTGCAATTTCATGCTGCCAAAGCACATCAGTATATTTCTTGATAACACTGCATTATGCAATGTACAAACTTCAATTTTTTTTCACTCAACTCTGTTTGAGATACGCAAATATAGTAATAGAACAAGGTTGACATCTTCCATATGCTTTCTAAGCTTATGACTTGTGCAAAATATAATACTCCTTCTACTTCATGTTATTATCCCCCCCTTTGACTATTTTATTTGAACCTACCTTTTCCTGAGTACAAATCTACAAAGATTACTCTTTCTTAAACTTGGATTTTAGGTTATAAGTAATTTGTATGTTGCATTGTTATTGGTATAAACTTATAGTTATAATTGTGGATGCACCGGATCTAGTTGCATTCAATGCAGCGGTGAACCGAATGTAATGTTGCAATCAGGCTTGGACTCCTACTTTATTGGAAACTTATAATATGAAAAACATGTAAAAGTCAACGTCAATTGTTTGGGAGGAAGATTTTGTTCCCTTGAAAAATCAAGCAAGATCTCTTGAATTGGGACAGAGGGTTTATTTGGAGATAGATAATTAATGTAAATATAGTTTTTGAACTTGAATAATGTTAATCGAGTGTAAATATAGGTTTCCATAGTTGGATGGAAATCTGTACAGAACCCTAGCTGATGGAATATGGAATCCATTTTCCGATTTCGGGGTTCTTTTCCCAAAATTTTGAGATTAAGTCAGGGAAGGGACGAGTGTACATTTTGAGAAGACTACTGCACAGTATTAAATTTTCTTATGGTGACATCAGTTTTTAGTACTTTTCCCTTTTGGGTTTGCATGGGAACCTCTGCTTAGAACATATGTATGTGACTGGGAGGTAGACTCTGCTACCGATATCTTTGAGAGGCTTCATCTTCTGAATGCCAAGTGGGAGAGGCATGATAAAATGTAATGGGAGTTAAATTTGAATGGACTATACTGGGTCAAAACTTGATTAGAGCTCAAGCATCTGGCCTGGTAATGCATATAATCTTGAATAGAGCTCTAACTGGTGCCACTTATAGTGGCTGTCTTTGCATAGACTGCAGCTGGCTATCATCCAAGCAAAAAGCAAAAAGGTGCGTATTAGGTTTGTTATGTAGGCAAGGATTTGGGTTAGAATGCCCATTGTTTGTTGCTATGTTGTAATGCTTCTAGGCAGTTGTGGGAACTGGTATCAACAACGTGGCATACACATGGTTATATGCCTAAATTCTATTAAGGACGAGGAACTCCTTGGCTGGTCTTTATATAGGAGGGGGAGGAGGAGGTAGCTAAGTATAATGTGGACGGTGTCTCCATTTGTCTTTGGTGGAATATGTGGATGGAGAGAAATAGAAGAGCATTAAATAGAGTTTGGATGTCTGCCTCTATATTTAAAGCCTCCTTTGTGCTTAACTGTGCTGTGTAAGACATTCCTTTAACATTGTTCTAATTCGGCTTATAGAGGTTTTGGCGCTCATCTAGTGGCTGGAAAATTGAGCAACGGACTATTGAAATTGGCTAGAGAGAAGTTAAGAGTTAATATGCATTTAGGGCTCTAATCACTAACCTGAGAACCACTTTGTAATGACATCTATATACACTTCTGTCTGTATATGAGATTATTCTTTACATTCAAGGCACTTATTGTTTGTCGTAGATCTAAAATCTCTGCAGAAGACTTGTTGGCCATGATAATTCATCTAACCAATAGCTGGGTACAAGATGACAGAAATTAGAAAAAAATTTAATGAATCACTTATCTACTGATAAGTGCGAACTTATGGTCATTGTGATACAAGATGGAACTCCTTCTCCACCCGCTATTTTGATTAACGAAAATGTAAAATTACGTCACTTCCACTTTACTCTTGTCTTTAATTTTCATTAACCACTGAAACTTCTTACAGGTTTAGGATGGAAGTCCTGGAAGAAGCGATGGTTTATCCTTACGCGCACTTCTTTGGTTTTCTTCAAGAATGATCCTGTTAGATTTCATTTATGCCTTTGTTCTTTTTATTCTTTGATTTATTTATAGAGTGAATTTGATACATTTGCTGCTTTTTTCCTGCTAAGAGCAGCTGCACACACTTCTGGCCAATTTGTATTTGGTTCATTATTACATTCTCACAGAACTTTTGATATTTTAATGACTGTACAACTTTTTTTTTCCTGTAGAGCGCACTTCCACAGCGAGGTGGTGAAGTAAATCTGACTCTTGGTGGCATTGATTTAAATAATTCAGGGAGGTATGAATCAATGACACAAACTTCTGGACTCTCTAACTCTTTTCTCTCTTTCTCGCTGGTTGACTGTTTATCTGTTTCTTTTGCAATATCCTTGGATTTTCTTTGTGCAGTGTTGTAGTTCGAGAAGATAAGAAGTTGCTAACTGTTTTGTTTCCTGATGGACGTGATGGACGGGCATTTACTCTTAAAGTGCGTAAAAGATCTTTTTTTTTTGAAATTCTGTCTTCGTGTATTTAGATTTTTTTTAATAACCTATTCTTCTCTCTCTTTTGAAATTTCAGGCAGAGACATTGGAGGACTTGTACGAGTGGAAGACAGCTCTAGAACACGCTCTCGCACAAGCACCAAGTGCCGTGCTTGCGATGGAACACAACGGGATATTTAGGAGTGACGCTAGTGATACAACTGAAGGATCCTTCCATCAACGTCAGTACATGCTAGTTATCCTTTTCTTCCTTGTTCTTCAGAAAATTATGTCTCTGAGCTTTGTAATGCCAATTTCCTTGAGATCCAAGCAGTTTAATCACATTGTATCACCTCTCTGGTTGATTAGGGAGGAATAAGCGCCCAGTGAAATCTTTGGTTGTTGGACGCCCAATTTTGCTTGCATTGGAAGATATTGATGGAGGCCCATCCTTCCTTGAAAAAGCACTTCGATTTCTCGAGAAACACGGTAAGTTTTTCATATTGCAATTTGGATTCTTGTCTGGAGAACAACTCTAAATGGTACGAGTCGAAATCTATTTTAATGTCTGATGGATTGCTTTTATAATTCTTTGCCCCCCTTGTCATTGAATTTAGGGGCTATCTGTAGAACTGATTACACTAGAGAACATTAAATATCGAGCTAATTAACAAGAAAACCTTAATTGCTTTTCCTTCCCCCCGACCCCCCCCCCCCACCCCCAAAACAAGCTTGAAACTTTATTTCTACTTATACTTTCTTAATCTTTTTTTTATTGCTCCTTTCCCATGTAATGCGCAATTCTAATTTTTGTACAAGCCGGAACATGTTCTTCGTGAATATCGTGATTCAATAAATGTAGTATTCATCTCTACCTGATGTTAGTAAATATATTTGAATAAGGTCAATCAAAGTCAAAATGACCAAAGAGTCAACAACTGTCTGGGATAATGAGAGTAATAAGAGTAGTCTTCAGCGTTTTCCGATTGCAATTACATCCTATTCCAGGTTAAACTTTTTTACTTTCCATTTTCTTGGAATGAGTGTTTTGATTAGTCCACTTTGGAGATTTGAATTCATTATCTTTTAAGAGTAAATTCTCGGCTTTCTTAAACATCAACCTATTTTTTTTTTTAAAAGGTAATCAATATTTTATTACTCAAACTTAATACACGGGAAGTGTATCATCAATACAAATCTGTAAGGAACGACATGAAATCAGGCAGTCTATCTATATGCCTAGTAGCCACAGCATTAAATCAGGTATACAATGTCAAGTAAAACAACTCCCTAAATTGCTTTGTTGTCCTTGTTTGGTCTTCAAAGCAGCGTCCGTTTCTTTCCCTCCACATACACCAAACAATGCAGTCCGGAATAAGGTCCCAAACAATTTTACTATCCTTATCTCGCAACTTCCGCCTCCATGACTTAACACGTCCTCCATACGCCTTGGNTCCACATACACCAAACAATGCAGTCCGGAATAAGGTCCCAAACAATTTTACTATCCTTATCTCGCAACTTCCGCCTCCATGACTTAACACGTCCTCCATACGCCTTGGCATCACCCAATCCATATGTTGCGACATCAAAATATCGTTCCACAATAAACGGGCAGCATCACAATGAAGAAATAAGTGGTCAATCGTCTCTCCATCCCTCTTACACATAATCGCCATACATTTTTGTGACAGCTTACTGAAGATGAGGTGGAATATTTAGTCACGATTATAAGAAGTCAAGTCAAATTTAATCCAGGACTACAATTTTTTCTATTTATTCTCCCAAAAACAACAAATAAAATGCGCATTTTGTTTTCTTTTCCTTTCTTCAATGTATATATTCTGACTGGGAGCTTCTCCTTTTTAATAGGAGTCAAAGTTGAAGGAATTCTTAGGCAGTCCGCGGATGTTGAGGAAGTGGAGCGAAGAGTTCAAGAATACGAACAAGGTACTTTCTTTATGCAAACCAATGATTGATTGCAATTGATATATACTTGAACTCAAATTTCTTCGTGCATTACAATGATTGCATTAGGTCTTTAGATTTCGGTTCATATTAATATTTTCGGTACATTTTAATTTTCCTAATATTTTTAGATTTTCTTCACAGAATAATGGGTAGAAATCTGAATCTAACTTCTTGTGAGAGATTGTGATCTTTGTTGGGAAAGAGGTTCTTATGGTAAATTATGTAGTGAACATTGAAGATTTGTTAGAGCGGAGGGTAAATGATGGGTTGTTTATCCATTCATCAGTCTCCATCTTCTAGTTTCTATTACCGTTTGATGTTATTCTAGTTGGGAAGAAAGAGAAAGGGTGAAAGACTGTTGCTTCTCTATGTCTGGTAACATGTATAAGAGACAGACAAATATTATTTTCTCCATACTCTCGTGTGCTTGTATTTTACTCCGAAGTTTCCTAATCTCCAGTCTCTAATATAAACTCGTCTTCCACCTTTATTGCCAAAATTTTCGTACTAAAATATTCCCCACCTGTGTACTCATTGCTGATTTAAAGTTAGAGATATTGGTTCTACATCACTTGCATGTCATGTGTAAAGGGACTAAATTTTTAGAAACAAGTGAAAAAGACAAACTTTTTAACTCAACCTAAACCTTGCACTAGATTTAATCGTGATTTATTTTGGCAAGAAGTATGGTATGGTTGTTATTCTGGATTCAGCCTCAATTCTGAAGGATCTATAAACATCATTACAAAGATAAGAAAGTGCAAATAGCTAATTTTGTGGTTTAGTTGTAGACGTCTCTGCGTCCTTTTCTTCTCTTGAATGTGATATTATAGATGGCATCCAAACTAATATGATTGCCACTTGATTGCAGGCAACACTGAATTTGGTCCAGATGAGGACGCTCATGTCATTGGGGACTGTGTTAAGGTTTGTAGCAGTTTACATTATAATATCTCGAAAGTTTCTTTCTAGTCATTGATGAAGGCTAAGGGACCAAATTGATAACTTTTCATAGTTGAAGGACCCAATGTGCACTTTTTATAATTTCAATTTTTTTTTTTAAAGAAATGATCATGAAATTGCCATGTTTAGGTAAAGAAGAGATTATGGAATTGTCGTATTTAGATTAAGGAAAGTTATATATATGGGTAAAAGTTATATTAGAAAGATTTATTCCTTGATCGATTTTGCCATATATGGGCACTTCTTCCAAACTATACAAGACTTGTCAAACACATAATACACACAAAAAATATACGAAATTTACGAGTCAGTTGTAGAACTTAAATTCTCTCGTACGTGTTATCCCCTCGAATTAACAAGGTAAGTGTAGGAGTACGAATTTTACTTTCAATATTTAAATTGCGGAAATTTATGTCATGAATATGATGATACTGAAATTCAAGATACGATTATGATAAGGTCCTATATGTGTAAGTTCAAAGGCTTGGATTGTAGTAGCGCCACGCATGGAAATTATAGCCACGAAGTTCAGATTTTAATTCTTGTGTCTCTATATGTATTTTATGATTTTTTGGGGCTGCCTAATTTCATTTCTTTTATTTCTTGTTTAAACGGATAATACCCTCCCTGTGTATTCTTTTTAATTAATGAAAGTTCTCGATTATCTATCAAAAAAAAAATTAACAAGGTAAGTGTAGGAGTACGAATTTTACTTTCAATATTTAAATTGCGGAAATTTATGTCATGAATATGATGATACTGAAATTCAAGATACGATTATGATAAGGTCCTATATGTGTAAGTTCAAAGGATTGGATTGTAGTAGCGCTACGCATGGAAATTATAGCCACGAAGTTCGGATTTTAATTCTTGTGTCTCTATATGTATTTTATGATTTTTCCATCTACAACTGATAAATTCGTATGTTTTTGTGTGTGTGTGTGTATTATGTGTTTAACAAACTATATAGTTTGGGAGATGTGTCCATATATGGTAAAATTGATCAAGGAATAAATTTTCATAATATAACTTTCACCCGTATGGAAGTTATATATATATATATATAAGAATTAAATACTCCTAATTTGTTACTAGTTACCTGAATTCACATTTAATCAAAGTAGAAATTAAGTTACTTTCCATAATCTAAATACGACAATTCCATAATCTCTTCTATACCTAAACATGGCAATTCCATGATCATTTCTTTACCAAAATTTGAAATTCTAAAAAAATGCACATTGGGTTCTTCAACTATGGAAAGTTATCAATTTGGCTCCTTATCTTTCATCAATGACTATAAGAAACTTCCGGGATATTATATACATAATTTTTCTGTTTTCATTTTCGTTTAAATCCTTAATTCAATGGCATTTCCTCTCCATCAGCATGTTCTTCGAGAGCTGCCTTCTTCTCCTGTCCCTGCGTCTTGCTGCACTGCTTTGTTGGAAGCCTATAGTAAGCCCGTTACTTCTTTAGCTTAATTTATTTGTCCCATTTTTTTATCCTGTTTGATTGCATTTATTGTAAAACATTGGCTTAGATTCATGACATTTAAGTGATTTCAAGTTTTTTCTTCGCTGCTGTCCTAAAAAGAAATTGATCGGAAGGAAGCTCAGGTGAATGCGATGTGCTCTGCAATACAGGATACATTTCCCGAACCCAATAGGCGTCTCCTACAGAGGTACCCCATTTCACCTTCTGTTTGTATGATATGTTCTCATGTATGTCTGATTTATATTTGGTGGTACATTTTCTCTTCTGTTTGTACCATTTACTCGCGCTTTTAGTTTCACTCCGGGGTTAACTTTTTTGCATCATTGCAAGTGAAATGCTCTCTATATCACTGATATTAGAAGAAATTCCAAATTTTAATTAGCAGCATGATCTCTGCACAATCTCATAATGAACAGTAGGGAGGCCTTTTATCACTTGTATTCAAAGATTATTCTGGGACTCTTTTTCAAAATAATTTCTCCCTATTGCAATACGATTTTAAAAGTTGTGCTGTTAAAACTCTCTCCATATTTCAGGAAAATTGACAATAGCTGAGATTAAAGAGAGTGCTACCGAATTAAATTGAATCTCTTAGATTAAGATGCAACTTGCACTTGATTATCAATAAGGGGATTGGACCTCAAGTTCAAGCTAGTGAACTTGATCTCATGTGAATTTCTACTGGTAATTTGTTAATTGGAATTCAGGTAGAATGTCCCTGATCTGTGGTGTATGTCAAATGGGTCTTTTTCTTTTTGTGCTTTATGAACATCATTGTGTTTTATGTTGTCTGTGAAACACCAAAACCACTGTAGCAGGTCAATGACACAATCTCGCTGGTAGCATTAACTATTATCTGTTTTTACTTTTTAGACGATTGGTGTTCCTTAAGCATTGACACGTAAGAATTATTTCTTTGCAATCAGGCACACGCATGGTCTTAGATTTTATCTTTTGTCATATTTGTTGTTTTCTCAAATTTTATTTATCTCTTGTATAATCTGCAGAATTCTTAAGACGATGCATACAATTTCCTCACATACATCTGATAATCGGATGACTCCATCAGCTGTTGCTGCTTGTATGGCGCCCTTGCTCTTGCGGCCTCTTTTAGCTGGTGAATGTGAACTGGAGGATGAATTTGATATCAATGGTGATGATTCTGCTCAGCTTCTTGCTGCTGCAAATGCTGCTAATAATGCCCAAGCCATTATCACAACACTTTTGGAGGAATATGAGAATATTTTTGATGTAAGTTGCTTTATCGGTTTTGGAATTATGTTGGCTAATTCATTGACGAGTTCCAATTTGTGCTGTATCCATGCATTGCCATTTCTCTCACTTGTCTTTTCTCCGTTCACGTTCTCATTTCTCATATATGTCTTTGTATCATTGTATACTTTCTATTACTCTAGTTGCCTCACAACTTATGGTTCGGATGCTTGTCTCTTTGTAAAATGTGCAGCTCTCTATGTTATGGTTAACTAATGTAGTTCTTGAAAACTATTTTAACATTTTCAATTTAGCTGAATGGCATCAACATGTTTGCCTCCCCTTAATGATAATTGATCTAGTTATTATGCTGCAATTTTTAAAATAGATTGAATAGTGTCATTGAATTCCACCTGCAAGTGTTTTACGTTTGTAATTATTGATCCACGTTTTTATGAAATTGTTAATTCAACTAAACTAAGCCTTACTCCATATATGGTGTCAGCTACGCCGACTTTCACTCCATTATCAAGGGTGGACATCTATAAAGTTAAATTAGAAAGATTGAAATCCCTTTTAATGACCTCATTCCAAATAGATTTTAGCTGACAACTTCCCTTACATATACCTAGTCAATCACTATTTATATTCGAAATATATAATGACTTTCTTTGAATATGCAAAACCACGTCGCTAGTATTGTTCATCTTCTTATGAGCAAGTGTTCTCAGATTTTCTCCTACTAGTTTTGTATCTTTTTGTTTTAAGATATCCTCTCCACAATTTAATTTTGTTTTCCTTTTAACCTCTCTCAGCAAGATAATATCATTTTCAAGAAGCTTACACCATGGAGCCTCATCCTGCATGTTCTTAATCAATTGATCAATAATTAGAACAAACGAATAAGTGAATTTTTTTAATCCATCCATAATTAGGACTTGAGTACACATTTAATGCAATGTTGTTTTAACAGGAATCTAATGGAACTCCTGCAATATCCTCACGATGATTCTCTCTCTCTCGTAGATATCCTTGACAACATCAACATATGCATTTTTTTACTCACCCCCACCCCGCCTGCCCCCAAAAAAAAAAAAAAAAAA
>CAIGRQ010203909.1:0-13109 GCA_903798375.1 Fraxinus sp. D2006-0159 | reverse complement strand
AAAAAAAAGTCAAAAAATTTTGTGGGGTCACTTGACCCCACATGACCCCATGTGGGTCCGTCCATGCCAAAAATGGTATCCACTTATCCAATATCCTTCATCTTGAATGTGAAAGAAAGAAACTTCTTTGTCTCTATTATTTCGTCCATGTGATTACTCATAATCAGCATGTCATCAACGTACAAACAAATAAAAATAACATAATTATCACATAATTTAAAGTACAAACATTTATTTACGCTATTATGTGTAAAACCAAATGGCATTATAGCCAAGTCAAACTTTTCATGCCATTTTTAGGTGTTTGCTTCAAACTGTATAAAGATTTTACTAAGTTGCACACATTTTGTTCATTTGCAGGTAGAACAAATTCTTCGAGTTATTCCATATAAACCTCATCATCGAGATCCCTATTCAAGAATGCCGTCTTGACATCCATTTGATGAACATGCAAGTCATATATCGAAAATAGAGCAAATAATATCCTAATTGATGTTATTCTAGCTACTGGTGCATATGTGTTAAAATAATCGACTCCTTCCTTTTGTCAATAACCTTTTGCTACTAATCTAACCTTAAAAGTATTAAGAAAACCACCAGCATTATATTTTCTCCTAAATATCCATTTACATTCAATAGATTTGGACCCGGTTGGCAAGTCGACAAGCTCTCAAGTGTTATTTGACATTATCGAATCCATTTCGTCCTTAATCACATCTTTCCAGAAAATGCTATCACGAGAAGCCATGCTTTTTTATATGTTTTAGGGTCGGTTTCAACTTGTAGAACAAAAGGAATTGTTCTTACAACATTCACACAATTTCCCTCTATCAAGTAAAATGAAATAAGTTGAGAGTCAATTTCATTTGATCCCAAGGACTTCACAATCTGAGTTCTTTTGCTTCTTTGTGGTTCACTAGATTTATTAACATCTTAAGAAGATGTTTCATCTCATGTTCCACTTGAGTTAGGGATATCTTTATGAATTTCCCTCAATTCATTATCCGATGATAACAAATCTTCAAAGCACTCCACATCATTTGATTCGATAATCACACTGGTCTCCAAGTTCAATAACCTGTAAGATTTGCTATTGTTAGCATATCCTACAAAGGCACATTTATTGCCTCTTTGACCCAACTTAGTCCGGTTAAGGTTCATGTTCTTGCAATACGCATGACATCCCCACACTTTGAAGTATCCAATGTTTGGTTTTCTTCATTTTCATAACTCAAAAGGAGAAACCTAGTATGTTTTGATGGAATCCTATTTAATATCATACATGCACTAAATAAAGTCTCACCCCATGAATTAAATGACAACTTAACATATGTAAGCATAGCATTAATCATTTCAACTAAGGTCCTATTTTTTCTTTTAGCCAAACCATTTTGTTCGGATGTCCTAGGTGCAGAACATTGATGAATAATGTCATATTGTTCACAAAATATATTAAAGTCACTCGAGAAGTATTCTCCACGTCTATCACTTTTTAAGTTTTTAATTTTCTTTCCTAAGTGATTTTCAACTTCACTTTTATAAATCTTAAACATATCAAATGCCTCATATTTATGCTTCATAAGATAGACATACGTATATCTAGTGCAATCATCAATAAAGGAAATAAAATACATATTTCCACCTCTAGTTTGTATACCATTTAATTCACATATATCCAATAAATTAACTTTGAGATACTAGAGGTCCGTTTTACACTTCATTATTTGCATCATATGAAATTAAATCACACTTCATCATCCTTTGCATTGTACTTTTACCATGTGACCTAATCTAGCATATCATAATGAAAATAAATCAACAACATAAGCAAATCAACTTTATTAATTAAAAAGTTGTCAACAATACATAATTAGATCATTCCTTCACTAGAATAACATTTTCTAACAAATTTTCCGTTAATGAATAATACAAGTTTACTGGATTCAAATACACTTTTTATACCCAATTTTTCCAAAAGATTTCCACTCACTAGATTTTTATTCATGTCGTGAACGTGAAGTACATTTGTTAAAGTAACAGTCTTCCCTAAAGTGAAGATGATATCGACATTTTCTTTGCCAATTTATCTAACCTTGTTTCCCATTTGAATCTCTTGGTCTCTATCAAATTCATTATAAGTCTTCAATAATGACTTATCATATGATACATATATAGTTGCACATGTATCATACCACTAACCGGGAACCTTTCCCCTTATTGCATTGATTTCACTAATGGTGGCTACAATGTTTTCTTCTTTGATGAAATTCACTTTACCCTCGAAGTTGCTTTATTTACGGTGTCTACATTCCTTTGCATGGTGCCCAAATTTTCCACACATAAAACACCCTCCTTTGGTCTTCTTCTTGGACTTGTTGGAAGTTCCTAGAAGGCTCATTTTGTCGGATTTCACATGCGGTTCAGTTTTCTCCACCGCATTTGTCTTGGAAGTGCCTTCATAAAAATTCTCATTTTTATCTCTCATTCTTGACTCTTCCTCAATGCGTAAATGTTTTTGCAATTGTTCCAAAGAATATTTTTCAAAACTATGCATTATTTTCTTCCGATATCATTTTCAAGTTCCGGGAAGTTTAGCAATTAATGCCCCCACTTGAAAAGTATCCGGATTTCAATTTTCACAGCCTTTAATTTGTTGGATAATGCTCACAATTCATGGATTGAGGAAGCAAATGAATATTTTCTAGAAATTTAAAGTCAAAATACTTTGATATTAAGAATTTCTTGGTACCTTCCTCTTCCGCTTTATACTTACGCTCTAGAGCATTCCAGATCTCCTTAGCTGAAGTTGTGTTGGTGTACAAATCATATAGACGGTCCACAATGCGTTGAGAATATGACCCCGACAAATCAATTCATCTTCACGACACTTTTGTCTTTCCACTTTTATTGCTTCGATTTCTCCATCAGTTGGTTCCGATAATGGTGTCAAATTCGGATCAAGAATATAGAATATCTTCCGCGCTGTTAGTAGGAATTTCAACTTGTCTTGCATCCGCGTGACGTTGGTACCATCGAAACGATCCAAGCAAACCAAATTCTGAATCATCAGTTTTCTCGTTGCCAAAGTTGTTTCATTCTCCATCGCAGGAAAAAAATAATTTGAGACTATCGGAAACGATATCGGAGTTGGAGAATAAACACACCAAAATTTGCAACAAACCACAAGCAAAATATCGAAACAAAATGGAAGGCTCAAATGCGTAATCACTATCCTCAAACTAAATTTGTCCATTCTCCGGATTGATTGAGATGCTTAAGGTTTCCGGGAAATGGTTTGTAGGAGTAATCAAGTCTTGTTGCATAATTACAATAAAGCACAATATGTAATCCTACCCAAACAAGAAAACACAATGGGAATATATGAATATGGAAAAGGAAAATGATTTTCTATTGTTTATGGAGTTATTATGATATTTTTTATGTTTTTCAACATCTTCACAAGAACTAGGATCACCTATTTATAGCCCCCAATAAATATGTACGAAATAGTGTCAAAATATCTTCAAAAGGTACTAAATTCAAAATCACAACGGCTAAAAAGGTAAACTATTGACAAAAAACTTTGTCCATGCGTTCACGTAGGCTAAACCCATGCGACCGCATGGAGTAATCCAAACCTGGACATTAAGTCCCGGTATATGACCATGCAACCGCATGGTCTATGCGGTCCCATGGTTCACAATTTTTGTCCTATGATCCATTTTCCATTCCAAACTCGATATTCTCCTTAATTTTGAACAATAATGCAACAGATAGAATCTCTTTACGAGGGATACATTTGGTGATTTTCATAAATTGGACATATTCTCAATCTGATTTACCATGATCTCAACATATTATGGTGTCTAGATACCCAAAACTCTAATTTGATCACACTGTCATAGTCACATAACCTATAGGTCACAATCACATAACATATTAGGTCACAGTCACAATTTTATGCACAAAATGACTGAAAAATATTGTCGCGTGACCAGAAAATGTGCCCAATTATTCAAGAGAAACTGTGGACAAGAAATAAATAGTTATTTTGCAGAAATCGAGTTGGGAATTTGTGGTCAATTATTTTATCTATCTCCATGAAGGTCTAATATTCTATTTTCTATTTTAGGGTTTGTAAGAACGTTGGGGAGAAAGATAACTGATTGCATTTTTTTTTTCTAATAAGATGAGAGAAAATAATCATCAATCATCCTTTAATGGTCCTCAATTAAGTCACATTATTCTCTTATTTAAATCCATATGTTCATAATTTTAGGAAAGTTAATATTGATTTAAAACTTGATTTTTGAAAGAATTTTAAAAATTTATGATTTTGATTTTAATTATCATTAATCAGATTATTAAGATTTTTCTTCAAAAATCAGGTTTTAATTATATATATAAAACATGAATTTTAATATTTTCAAAATTATATTATCAAATAACATAGGTTTAGTAAGTAATCCCGCAGTTGAAGGTTAACTACCATCTTAAATGGATTTCAAAATCACAAAATTTGGATAGAGAAACTAAAGATTATTAATAATAAAATTCAATGTTTTCATTCTCATGTTCTAAATTAAGCCTCTAGCCTTCTAATTAGAACACATTCAAAGAGACATGAAGTCACAAAATAGTTTCACATATTTAGGTCACATTCACACAATCTCATTGGTCATAGTCAAATAACGTAACGACAATCTTCTCATGAAATGATAATTTTTCAACAATCATGCTACACTTACACTTTTGTCGACATTTTTGTTCGCATTGTGTGATGTGATAGACAATCTTGCCATTTATTTGAATAACAAGTATTCAAATCAATGGTCAAATTTTTTACACATTACATAACATTAACAACAATGTACAAATAACATTATCCATTTTCCAAATATACATTTCTCAGTAACATTTTTAAATTGTACGTGCATATTTGAAAATTTAGACTGTCACAATTTTGTGAGTAGGAGCCATGGTCACACAACATTTTAGATCACAATCATTCTCTCACAATAATTGTTTACAAATGCAATCAATTCTGTGTTTCACCAATATATGCAAAACTGAAGCAGTAAATGTGCCCAATTATTCTAGAGCAACTATTGACATGAAGAAAACAATTATTGTGAGAAATCTCTTTGGAAATTTGTGACCAATTTCAACATCCATCGCCATGGCGGCCCAGAATAGATGAAAGGAAGTGATAAGATAAGGGAAAATAATCATCAATTATTATTTTTTGACCCTCTATTAAGTCAAAATATTCTCTTATTAAAATTAATATATTTTTATAATTTTAGAAAATATAATATTAATTCAAAACCTGATTTTTGAAAGAATTCTATAGATTCGATATTTTTGAAATTATACTCTTAAAATATAATAATTATATTTTTTTCATGTAAGAATTGATATAGCAAGGGTATGTCGGATTTTACAAAAATTGAGATGAGAGAAGCATAATAATAATAATTGTCAACAGTCAAGCTCTTCCATCAAATATACTATACGAGTATTGTCCCCTGAGACATAGTTTAGTGGTGCAAAGGACGGGATTGAGGTAATCTCAACTGAGTTGGCAACCACAGTGTGAGGGTTCGATTCTTGCCTCTAATAAGATTTTGAATTAGACTCTTTGTGGGCACCAGTATAGCAACTCTTGTACCCTGACCTGCTGAGAAATATCTCGCGATTTACCTCTTCACCATACTCTAGGGGCGGGGCGGATTCAACCTTTTTATTTATTTTTTACTATACAAGTGTTGAATTTTTTTATAATTGCTGACCTAAAAAGTTGTCTTAACTTTCCGTGCTTAAGTTTTAACCATATAATTTGAACATAATTCAGCAATTACATGGGTAAAATATGAAACTAAGATGGTTGTAAAGTAAAATGATGGAGTTGTATATTTCTCATATTTATGATCAGTGTATTTTGTCGAATTAATTTATTGATCTCGTTCTTTTCTACTAAAAGAATGACAGTATTCTCTTAGTTTAATTAAAATCAATGAAGCTGTATAATTAACAGTTTCATCTTTTGACTTATCATTCTTACGTTGGGTCATTTAGAATATTCGAAACAAGGTTAAAATGACCAAAACACTCTTATCTTAAATTAGTTTCATGTGATCACATCAATATATTGATTCAACAATCATTGTTGAACTATTGAGCTCAAATTCAATTATTCAGTTAAAAAAATCCATTGAAACCATGATCGTGCCTACTAAATAGTAGCTAATTTCATATTGTGAATACATGTTCCTATTAGTTCACTTTAATTCTCAAGGCACCAAGATATTCATCGGTAATTTGATCTCGCCTACTAATAAGTCAAAGAACTTAGTAATTGAACTTCATTACCCGCTCACGATTAAAGTCTTACATACGACATTCAAGTACAATTACATTTGTGTGGTCAATGTCCCACATTGAATTCACGTGATCCGGTCCTATACATTCAAATTATACTCTTTTAGAACAAAAACTCAAAGATGAAATTGAATTTTAAAATTGGGACAATCTTATCAGAGTAAAGTATGCCCCTATTTGGTGCACATTTTGAGTCCAAGAATGCATTTTTTTTATTTGATGTGACAAGGAATATGTAGTTGAAAAAAATGAAAAATTTATTGATGTAATAAAAAATATTATTTTATTGAAGAATGTATGATTGAAAATGAGTAGAAGAATGAGAATGAAAAAAAGAATGTGACTCAAACAGCGGTTATATGTTTTTATGTACCGATTGTGGAGTATAAATTTTTTAGATCGAATTATAAATCGAATCTTTCTCTACTTAACAACTTAAGCACTTGATGTATAATATCAAACTAATCTACGGACAAATGTGAGCTCAAATCAATACAATCAATTTATCGAAAAATAAATTAAGATTTTATTTTAAATATCATGTGTACAAATAAATTAGCCCGTCTTCCATTAAATCGGAACTCTTTTTTTCTTTTTTTCAAACTCACTTTCAATCATACATCAACGCAATAAAATATTTTATATGTAAACCTAGAATTTCTTCCTACTTTTTAACCACACTTTCTCCAAAAAAATAAAAATAAAAATAAAATCACGATTACAAAACTTATTTTCCAAAAAAAAGAAAAAAAAAATCTCTTTTTGATGGAAGACAAAAAAGTCATACTCGAAGGGCAAATACTCCAACACTTTGGACCTACTCTGGGTTTCTCTATAGTAGAGAGTGAGTATGAGAACAATTACGAGTCAAATAAATATCTTACAAAATGTGAATGATGACAAGGAACACATCAAACTACAATATTGTTCAACACCCTGTACCCTTAGAGGCATAGCATGCGATTTACCTCCTTCACCAAGGCCCATGACAAAGCAGGTGAGGACTTTCAAAGTTAGGGTTTAACCTTTTTACAACATTGTTCAACATCAATATTGTCGTAACACCAATTTAGGAATCCATTAAATGTCCTTAAATTATTGAACATCTAAAATATTATAAATATATTTTTCGTCTAAAATGTCCAATCATTTAAGGACACTTAATGGACATCTAAATTGGTGTTAAATATCAGTAATGTCGAATAACAATACTCTGAAATTTATTTTTGCTCGTGTCATTGACTCAAGATCCAGTTAGTTCTGTATGGTCTTCCTTAAAATATAATTATAACTAATTAGTGAGTAAAGTATATTGAGCATAAAATGATGTTCCCCCATTAGTCACGGAGCTAAGTGTGTTGGTCCTATTTTCCAAACAGTAGTTGGTTTAGTAAAGAATAATAGGACAATTTGCATTATGTATTACTCAACTCAATAATGCGTCTTCTACCTGAACTCCCTACTTTATCCACGCCTTATTCGTGTTCATATTCAATTTTTTCTCCTTTATCAGTCTTTTTTAAATCTAATATAAAATAATTTATTGTGTGGGCCAAACAAGTGTCCATTATGTCAAACATTGTGTGAACCATTATGGTCATTTAGCATTTTCCTTGATTTTTATGGCAATTCAGTTATCTGTATCTATATATGCAGACATGTTTCTTTGTGCGAACGTGCTCTATTTATAATAATCTAAAAAAATTTAAGTTTTCATTTTATCTCTTTATCGCGCATTGGTATCTGATATTTTCTTTTGTATTCATCTTTTTATCTTATTTGATCCACCATGGAGTCTGCGATCCCTGGGTATTTTCAGTCTTTTGATCAAGAATTCTGCTGTTGTTTCTTGATCATCATGATTTTGTTAATCTTCTTGATCTTTTACTTTGCAAGACTGAGGGTTTGGTGCAACTGCGAAATTTGTCAAACTTACTTGAAATCAAGCTGGAAAAGCCAGTTTGATAATCTGTGTGATTGGTATGCTTATCTTCTTAAAACATCTCCTACTCAGACTATTCATATTCACGTTCTTGATAATACTATTACTGCAAATCCTGTTAATGTTGAATATATGCTCAAAACAAGGTTTGATAATTTTCCAAAAGGGAAACCCTTTTCTGCAATCTTGGGCGATTTTCTGGGCCGGGGCATATTCAACGTGGATGGAGATTTATGGAGGTTTCAGAGGAATATGGCAAGTCTCGAGCTTCGTCGAACATCCATAAGATCATTTGCTTTTGAAGTTGCTCGTCATGAGATCGATCAACGGTTGTTACCTCTTTTAGAATCTGTAAAAGGGAAAGAAGATATAGTTGTAGATTTACAGGATGTATTTCGACGATTTTCTTTTGATAGTATTTGCAGGTTTTCATTTGGTTTGGACCCTAAATGTTTGGAATTGTCCTCACCTATCTCAAAATTTGCTATTTCATTCGACCTAGCATCGAAACTGTCCGCTGAAAGAGCCATGACTGTCTCCCCACTTATTTGGAAGATCAGACGGCTGTTAAACATTGGAAATGAGAAAAAGCTTCGAAAATCAATCAATATGATCAACAAATTAACCCAAGAGGTCATAAATCAAAGGCGAAAATTTGGGTTTTCTGATCAAAAAGATCTTCTTTCAAGATTCATGGCTTCTGTTAGTGATGAATCATTTCTTAGGGATATTGTGGTTAGCTTCCTCTTGGCTGGCCGTGACACAGTGGCGTCTGTCTTGACGAGCTTTTTCTGGCTAATGGCAAATCACCCAGAGGCCGAGGCAGCCATTCTAGTCGAGGCTGATCGAGTTATTGGGCAAAACAAGGAGATTACAAGCTATGAACAAATGAAAGAACTTCATTATTTGCATGCATCAGTGTATGAGAGCATGAGATTGTATCCACCTATACAATTTGATTCCAAATTCTGTTTAAATGATGATGTTTTACCTGATGGGATGCCGGTGAAGAAGGGGACTAGGGTTACTTATCATCCATACGCAATGGGAAGAATGGAGGAGCTATGGGGCATAGATTGCTTAGAATTCAAGCCAGAAAGATGGTTAAAAGATGAGGTTTTCTATCAAGAAAGCCCTTTTAAATTCCCAGTTTTCCAAGCTGGAATGAGGGTTTGTTTGGGGAAAGAAATGGCCCTTGTGGTACTCAGAAGTGTTGCACTTTCATTGTTGAAACGTTTCCGTATTGAGTTAGCACCACCGCAAACCACCACTCCCCGGTTCTCCCCAGGGCTGACAGCCACCTTTCACAGTGGTTTACAGGTTCGAGTTCGAGCTCGAGCTCAAAGAGGTCCAGCCACCCTAAAAATGTCAGATCCTCTGTAAAATAGGGCATAATTAAATGTAGTTTCAAGATTGGTTAAGATTATTGTTGTGCTAAATTTTTTGCAAGTGTAAGATATCGTAGCCAAGTAATAAAGTGGATGTAAGCACAAGCATCGATCACATAAGAACTAAGTATTTAATTTAATTTCTAATTAAATCTAACTCGCTTCGACTAGCAAAAGTGGTTGGGATATTTTATATTAATAAGTTATACATGTAACTAATCTAACTACTTAATGGAAAGCGTTATGAAACTTGCACAATTGGCACTGGAACTTCGAATCCCCCTACATTTATCTATTTTAATGATGTGAACATACAAAGATGAGTTAATCCCCCTGTGAAGGGAGGGAGGTCCTACAAAGATACATTAAAGAACAAGAACATTCAAAAGGATTATGTAAAGAAGAGATGTATATCTCTATTTCCTATCGTACAATGATTGTTACTATGTCCAATATTCATATTTCTCCTCTTAAATATGCATAAAAATAACAAATAATTCAACTAGTGATCAATTAATGAAAAATATTAACTTCCTTACAATCATTCAAAACCAAACCCTTGTTTGGTCCCCATTATTCGTAAAATATATTTAGAAAATATGTTCATCTGTCTCTTATTCTCAACTACACATTATTAAATAAAATAATATTACACGCAAGTCAGAAGACTTTCCTTATTTCTTAATCACACATTATCCACCAAAATACTATTCTAAAATGTATTTTCAACAAAAAAGAGAGAAGCATTCCATGATAAAATTTGGAATTTACACCCTGTTTGAGCCCCAATTTTTGTTGATAATGTATTTTGGAATAGTAGATTGATAGAGAATTTATGGTTAAAAAATAAGGAAATTTTTTTTATTTGTGTGTAGTATTATTTTATTGAAAAATGTGTGATAGAAAATAGAGAGAAAAATAAAAAAAAATGTATGTTGAAAAAAATGGAGATCAAACAAGGGCTTAATATCTAAATTTTTAAACATAGGGTTCAACATTATCCTAGTATCAAAATAGTACAGAAATACAATTTGAATTGACACAATATTACTTGAAATTAAAGTTTGGAAAGAAGATTGAAAGAGATCTTGAAAATATATCTCTTCAATCATTTCTCGATCAATCTCCTTGAATCTTCTTCTTCAAACCAAGAAATAAATGTATGAAATTCTATAGATAGGTGTTTTCAACAAAAGCTTGAATGAATATGGATTTGATGATCAAAAACTTTCTCTAGGGCTCTTTCTTCAAACCAAGAAATAAATGTATGATCAAATACTTTTGTACCCAAGGGCCTCCCTCTAATGGTATTTGAAGACATATATATGTAGGTCCCAAAAGCAAGTCAAAAATCGTACCATAATCAGGGTTGGCCTTGGCCCAAGGCAAGTAAGGCCATTCTCTTGGGCCTCAAGTTTTAAGGGGCCTCTAAAAAAAAGTCAAAAAATGCTCAAATTCAAAACCCCTCAAATTTCTTAAAGCAGAGAAGAATTAACCAATCGTCTCTCTCCAAATTCCAATCATCTTCTAAACGGCTAAACCCCTCAAATTCCTTAAATGATTCATATTTTTCATTGAACCCTTGCTGAAAATCTGAAGTACCATTTATCTTTTCTTCATTATCTTTTCGTCAATCTCGTTTTGTGATTTCACTAATTTGTTTTTCGGATGGAAGAGCAATCAGCAATGAATTGGAGAAAATGAAGACTGAAGAGGTCAACTCTCCATTTTGATTTCTCTATTATAAATTATTTTGGCACTTGTTCGATTATGTGTTTGTGCACACTCGTGTTTATACCTGCTATATGTTGTATTGTTAGGGAGGAGATAAGCGTTAATTTCACTGTCACACTTGGACGTGGACTACACAATTTGGGGTTAGATATCAATCACACTCAGTAACTTTATCCATATGTGTTTCAATTGAAGTGTTATACTGAGAAAGGGACAAGAAAGCTTTTTTGTGATTGATTTATATTAAAAATGTTTGTTTAGAATTCTGGTCATTAATGATTGCCCTAAATTGGATAGAATAATACAAGTTTTATCTTAAGTAATATTTGTTTGGACTTTTATTGTGCCTAGATTATTGGTTCCTGTAATAATATTCTAAAACTAAGAGCAAGAAGTTGCAATCCTCAAGCTTGTAGAGAAGAATTCCTTAAAGCAGAGAAGAAAGGATTAGCTATGATTTCTATTGAAAAAATATGTTGGAAAAACTTGATNGCTTGTAGAGAAGAATTCCTTAAAGCAGAGAAGAAAGGATTAGCTATGATTTCTATTGAAAAAATATGTTGGAAAAACTTGATTTTAGTAGTTTGATTACTGTTTACCTCCCAAAACGTGAGAAGGTTAAATTCTATATTAGCCTAATTTCTCAAGTTGTGAGATAAGTTTTAATTTGCTACTCTATCTTTTGAATTATATAAAGTCTCCTTTTTAATATAAAAGTGTTAATTATTCAAATATTTAAATTTTAATATACTTGTAGAAAAATGATTATGTTGAAGGGTCTTGTAATAATTAGTCGTCTAGTGCCTCTAAATTCTCAAGGCGTTCTAACCATAATTGCTTTCCAATAAGAAATTGAAATAAAATAGGAAATAAAACTTTTGTTGCCCGAAATAACCATGTGATTGCATGGTTCAATGTTTTGGTCTGCAAGTTCTAATTTTACTTCGCAGTCGCAAGGCACAACTCTACTCCTATCTTCACTTTGGTCATTGAGTTTCTCCTCTTGTTCAACTTGAGTCCTTATTTTCTCCATGGATCCTCTATCTTTAAATTTTTATATTTAAATTATCCACACTTCACAATCATTCGTAATTAATTTAATGCAAGTTTTCGAAATGATTGTAATTGAGTTATCAAACTTTTCAAATGTCATGTTTAACTCGAGAAGCTTATGTGTCTCTTTCGATTGCTCACTTTCAAACCAATCCCAATTAAGCTTCAATATGCTCTTTTCACGCCAATTGCATTAAGTTGAGGTTTCACTACAATTAACACACTTTACACAAAATTAGGTAGATATATCCGCTCACTAATCATCCAGTGGAGATGCCTAAATGGGGTCGTGATCATCTTGTAGCCTGTATCTCAAGTTACTACTGTAGGTTCTTTATGTTGTACAGATTGATTGGCATTTAGCTGCTGTTTAACTGCACATACAAGCATTAATGTTTGTTAAATCATATGGCTATCAATATAGATTTGTGATTATATCTGAAATTAGGGTTTTAATTAATTAGGTTAATTCATTCTGGTATTTCTCTTGTGGATGATAAAGATGAAAGAGATTCGTTAGTTTGTATTTGTATCTTCATCATTTGAGTAATATTAGACACACAATAGATCCTAGCCCATGTCCAAACACACTAGTGGTGGCAACGAGCCGA
>CAIGRQ010203868.1:0-12924 GCA_903798375.1 Fraxinus sp. D2006-0159 | reverse complement strand
TCATCGGCGCACGCCACATCAGGGTCCACTAGGGAGACTCGAGGCGGGGTTGTGTCATAACGAGTTACAGAATGGAATAAACTAAACCAATAAGTTACCTAAAAAATTAGAAAAAAATTCAGGGAGTACCTTATTCCTTTCTTTCCTATCCCTTTATGTTGCTAGATTATACTTAAGACATTAAGGACAATGTCTATTTTAAGTTTGGGTGTGGGAAAAACATCGAGTTTTAGTTTTAATATTTATGTGTAATTATGTGCTTATTACTTTATTATATATGAGAAAAAAATTGCAAGAATTTTAAAAAAATTCAAAAATATTTTCTTTTAAGTTTGTTTGATTGTGTGGGTGGTGGTCTTGCCGACAATAATGAATAAATTTGAAATTATGTGTTAATTTATTAACTGTGAATATGATGTATACTTGGATCAATTGATTCTTATCCATATAAAATTTGTTAA
Source organism: Fraxinus sp. D2006-0159 (assembly GCA_903798375.1). Lineage (NCBI taxonomy): Eukaryota > Viridiplantae > Streptophyta > Magnoliopsida > Lamiales > Oleaceae > Fraxinus > Fraxinus sp. D2006-0159. The sequence continues at coordinate 12,463 of CAIGRQ010203868.1, read as the reverse complement.
TATTTACACACGTAAATTAAGTTTAGCATTGTTGACGTTCAACATCGAGTAATCAATAAACTTAAATGAGTATTAGGACGAGGTGGTGGCTGAAATAGTAAAATGACGAATTTATTGATTTTTTTGGTATTCCTAAGTATGAGAATATAAATGAGGAAAGTAAGGATCTCGTGATTCATCAAAGGGACCACTCCTTTCCATTTATAGCTGAAGTTTGGAATGTTGGTCACTAGTCAAGTTGTCAAAAGTTCATTCCGATGTCAGCTATAGTGTTCTTCCTTATTGAGTATGCCAAATTATTCCTATATAGAGGCTTTTCACTAGAAGGAGATGTCGGCTCTAGCAACTCATCATGATGTTTGAATAGGCATTAGTGTCATCATCATTGTTGACTTTTGATTAGTTGGCATTGAGGTACTTAGGTCAACTATAACACACATTTGCGGGAGATTGGTCAAAGCAAAGTTGGGGACGTCACCCTTTGTCAAATTAATAATCATGATATTTCTTGATTATGTCGAAGCTCATTGAGTTGACGAACGGGTGGAACCGAGCTGTTTTTGGAAACTAGGTGAAACTGCATTTGCTGATTGAGGACTTCTATTAGGAATGTTATTGTAGGCCAGCCCATGATTAGTAATTCGATATCAACAAGTTGTCCCCCCGAAGGTTGGGATTGCCAAGAATTCGAGCCTTTATCCAAAGTACTTTATGATTGTCGACTTCCTAAAGGTCTATCCTATCAAGGTACTGATTTGACGAGTGTGACTAAAGTTGGACTTGGCTCACATGGCAGATAAAAGTAGCGGTTATCCTAAAACTAAAAAGGTGGTTTAATGAGGGAGTTACACATTTTGGGGGTTACAACTCTTGGTGTTTCACGACACTCAAAAGCATTCATTAGGAAGAGGTGTCTCTTCAACTTTCACAATGGTTTGGAAGAGGTGCCTTTCCATATTCGTCGTCTTTAAAATGGGACGAGGAGATGCTGAGTCTGGCACTTCAAACTTACAAGTCTTTGTGAGATTTTCTGAAAATTTTGCTTGCAATCTCTTAGCCTCAGTATCTTTCCGCCTATAAATTATTTTATTTTCCTACATTGCCATGTATATTAAGTTCAGACGACTCTACATTTCATTCTTAGGGAATCAACCAAGAGGAAACATAAGTTCATCTCCGGTGCCTTTTTCCAAATCCTTCTCCACATCTTCAAGTTTTGAGGTTCTTGTCGTCCACTAGGTTTTCATTCCAGTTCCTTTAGCCATGATCAACCTAACACTTGCCACTCCTAACCCACCAGGTCCTAACCTAGTTAGGGTCATGAGTACAATAATAGCGGCAGCGGTGGTTTTTCCAGTGAATCGTAGGAATGCACCAAGATAAAACCCACCATCAATGAGGAGAAATTTGCAAAAAGGAAGTTAGATTACGATATCCCAGACTTCGTGGAGGTATTTTTGCCTAGTGAGGATGACATGACATGTGACTCACCAACGGGTGCGTTGCTTTGAACCATATGATTCTTCATGTTGGGCTGATCTTCATTTTTCCCATGTAATAGAAAGTTCTTATCTGCTTGGGAGCTTGCCCAAATTCAGCTCGGTCCTAATGGATGGAAGGCCTTTTATGGCTTTTTATTGTTTTGTCACAAGTTGGACTTTCCAGAGTTGACGGTGGAGCAGTTCAATTCTCTTTACATATTTAATGAGGATTGTAAAGACTTTGGTTGGTATTACACAAGTGTGAAGGCTGATAATGGTAGGCCCATAGTACTGGCCATACATTCTTCCATTAAGAATTGGAAAGATGATTTTTTCTATGTGCGAGAGGATTGCCAATTCAGGCCAGACGAGGTGAACAAGGATGATGTAGTCTTAGTTCGATACCATAAAATTTGTAAGTATGATGGTTTTCTCATTTTTTGAACTACTGGGCCAAATGTTATGTGACCTGCTAATTTGTGACTTTTTCAGTTTGTCGTGCCCCGCCATCTCTCCGTGGACTAGAAAAATAACTGACGTAGCTAGGGCTTAGAGTCGGCCTAGAAGAACTACAACAATTTAACCACGGCTGCCAATTTAGTGAGAGCAGGTCTTCTTAGGGGTGGGCAATTGTCGGGCCGGGTCGGATTTTGACCCAAAATCGACCCGACCCGATATAAACCGGTTTTTGGGCTTTTCCTAAACCGACCCGACCCGTCCCTATCCTAAACCGACCCGACCCAACCCGACGGGTCGGGTCGGTTCCCCATTCTAATTTTATTTCACAGGATATCCCATTCCAAGACCCATTCGACATGGATATCCCTCTCNCCCATTCCAAGACCCATTCGACATGGATATCCCTCTCTCCCCCTACACATTCACAAATGGCTACTAGATCTAAAGAAACCCAGCATGGAGAAGAAATCAAGGAGGCTTTCTAAATAAGGGAGTTCAGTTTCTCAATCAATTCCAAAAGGGCAGTGGGAGAGGAGGCTCCAAACAAATATTCACATGGCCAAACAAACCCTATGTGAAGCCTTGTCCTTAGACAAATGGAACACAAATTTGCCTGATTCAAAGCCCTTTCCAATAACCCTTTCAGAAACTAAACCTCAGACATCAACGTATGCTGCGAGTACTGAAAATGTCGCGCGTTTGCTTCAAAACTGGACAAAAAAATCACAAAATTGCTCTCAAGCTGGTTCATCACAGAGTACTACTCAGACTTCCTTCAACAACCCTTCAATTGGGACAAGTTCCAGTCCTAGTGAAGGGACATCAGTGCCACAACAACTGAAGGATTCGACTCGTTTATGGGCTTCAAATCCTCCAACTCCGATGTTTCTCAATACGAGGGTGAACCCAAATATAATGCTGCAAACGTCATACCAGAAGTTGGGATTTTGTAGCGGGAGAGCAAAATCATCCCCTTATTTGCAGGCATTCTAAATTTGTCTGCTTTGTGAGCAATCGCTGTGAGGTTATGGTTTTGGTTTATAAAGGGAAAAGAAGTATTGTGAGGTTATGGAGGCCATGGATTCGTCGGGGAAAGGAGGGGCGGCCGGGAGAGGAGATTGCAGGGAGGCAAGGAAGGCTAGGGCTTTCATGAGGCGGATTGATTTTTGGCTAGGCAAAGGTTTTCAACTTTTCATATCGGGTTGGGTCGGTTTATTACAAACCGACCCGAATATCATAATTTTAAAAATAAAACCGACCCTACCCGACCCGTTTTAAAATAAAATCCGACCAACCCGACCCGATCAAATCGGGTCGGTTCGGGTCCACGGTTTCTGTGCCCAGCCCTAGGTCTTCTCATTCAAAGTCACCTTGTGTAGTAACTAGCAGTACCCATAGCTCTCTCTCATATGTGGTTTCACCTTCTCAACTTGTCGACATAGCCCAATGGCATCATCTCCATCACCTCCCATTAGGCAGAGCCCCAGAAGGTCACCAACTTCTCAACACTCACCTTTTCTTCCAACGAGGTCTTCTCTCCCAGTTCCGTTAAGGCAATCACCTCATTAGATGACGTCTACATCGTCATATATCCCATGTTAGTTTTCAATTCCTTACATTTTTGTTTTTTCTTCTTTAAGGTGGCTGACCTGATTGTATGTTTGAATAGTGCCAAGGCGAAGTTTACTGTTCTAGCAAGTGGAAATGGAAGCTAAGGTCCAAAAAGGAGAGGCGAGCTAAAAGGAAAGCACTTGTTTATGATGATGATGATGGTAATGAAGAAGAAGAGCCACCTTCATTGGCACGTTGAACTCGGTCTGAAGCTTTCTTACCAATTTCCTAGCGAGATTCTACCTTGCCAATTCCAGTTAACATTAATAGGCCTCGATTCCTTCTTGAATTCCAACTTCTTTATGCCTTTTTAGCCCATTTCATCGCTCTCGCACCTTGACGAGATGAGATCTGAGATAGAGAAGCTGATATGGCAGTATCTAAAAGCCTTCTTGGAGTTCTTGAGGACCCCTCCACCTAGTTCTTATATTACTGCCCCATTTCCCCAGTCTGTGTGGACTTCTGCTAATTTACTACTAAGGAGTTGGTCTGTAAGGGAAAAGTCTCAACTGGGACAAATGTCAACAAGTGAGGACTGCATCACTGTTGAGATCCTTAGCCATACATCTGTTTTATACATGATGACAGTTTCTGATAAGGTGGACATCTCACTATAACAAAAAAGGGTCATTTGCAACACTAAAAAGGCAACATTTGTTGATAAATGTTCAACAAATGTTTCTAAAAAGGTCTTTTGGCAACATTTTAATAAGTGAATGTTGTTATTGGCTAGTATAAATGAGTTTTAGAAAAATGTTGCAATAAACTCTTTTTTTCAACGTTTGTTGAGCGTTTCGCAACATTTATTGAACGTTGCGAAAAGTCTTACTTTTCAAACGTCGCAAAAAGAGGTCTATTGCAACGTTTGACAAACGTTGCAATAGGTCTCACTTTTCACAACGTTTGTCAAACGTTGCGATAGACCCCTTTTAAACGTTACGAAAAGTGAGACATTTCGCAATGATTGCTGAATGTTGTAACGTTTGTTAAGTGTAGCGAAAAGGTTTTTTTTTAAAAAATTATTAAATGAAAAAGAAAGAAACCCTCATTTATTTCTCCACTACAATACTACACTCCTCCGTCTCTAAGCTCTCTCCCACCTCCCGTCACTCCTCCGTTTCTAAATCACTGAGGCAAGAAGCAGAAGACCAGACGAAAGAAGTCACGAAGCTTCGCCGCCTCCAGTCCAGACGGAAGAAGCTGCACCGCAGCGAAAACTGGAAGCCGGAAGGTCCGACACTCTGACTCAACCTCGGTCCTATTCCTCCAGTGACCAGCAGCTGCAAAATACATTGGCTCTGTGACCTCCGTCCTTTAGCACTTGAATTCGTGATTATTGAATATTGAGTAAGTATTACTATATTTTGTTTACAAATTACACACAGTCACACACAGTTGCCTGGTTTTCCTCTCTTTCACTCGTTTCTCTTTTCTTTAACCTTTATGCAAATTAATTGCTTATAGCATTTAAAGATAAATTTTGTTGCAGATTACCCCTTATGAGCTACAAATTATGAATAAACCTACAGAATTTTCTAGACACGATAAAATGCAAAAGAGAAGTCAATTCATTATCGATTGAAGTTCTTATCCTAAGGACTTTGGTATATTCTTCGAAAAAATTTACGTGCTGAATTTGAAAAGTAGATAAGTGTGAAAGTATAGGTTTGGGCAGTGTGCTATGGGTAATAAGAAGATTACTAAATATAATGGAAAAGTATTGTTTGCTGTAATGAATCTGATCTTAAGAAAACAAATGGAGCATGCATTGCGTTTGTAGTGTCTTTGATATAATAAAATTGAATTGCTGTGATTAGATAACTCCTCATTAAAGTTTAGTAAACAATCTAAATAATGGCAACTACTATGAAGATGTTGAAAAAAAGAATGAAACTGCTAAATTAGATAAACTAGTTTGGTGAGCTTGAACTGAAATGGCAACTACTATGAAGATGTTACTTATGCTTTCAAGGGATCTCTCCATCTCCTCAACAATAGATATAAATAAATAAATAAATCTCAAATTTAGTAAAGATTACTAGTTTATATTTTTTAAAAATTCAGCTAAATGAGAAATCAACATAACAGTGGGGTTCTCTGTTTCGGGGCCTATCTTTAGTTGTTATTCATCATATTATTGTTATTATAATTACCAAGAGCTTGATTGTCATTGCATAATATGGTTTCCTGTTCTCTCTAGTATTATATTTTTCTCTCTCAAAAGCAATCATATTTGTGTTCATGATTCTTGAAAACTGATTGATAAAACATTGAATTTGGGCTGATACAGCTTCAAGATGAAGTCACACTCTCAGATTCCGAGAGATTAAAGATGACACGGAGCAATACGATATGTGAAGATGGTATTGTCTCCATAATGTTCGTTTGCCTGTCTGTTTTTCCCATTCTGTGTTGTTGTGATTTAACATGTACCTTTATAACCTTTGATTAGTGCAGCTCCTAAGGGATTTTCAAGTTGATACTCTTCCTCGGATTCAAAGGATCCAACAAAAAGAGCAAGTTCTCCAAAGGCATCTTTTAAGGGTGAGAATATGGGTTAGCCTTTTATATCTGATAGTGGTCATGTTGTGCTATAAAAACAGCTCATGTTATTTTATGTATTAGTTTAGAAAGTTACTTGTTCGGTGAGGAGAATCAGGAAGAGAAGAAGGCTGCTGAAGAACATGCTCCAACTGTGAAAACAACTGGAAATAAGAAAGAGAGTAGTTTATGTTTTATTTCATTTTGAAGCTCATTTTTATTTAAGTGGTGTTGTATTACATTCTAATATTCAAGTGTATGGATTCAAAAGTTTGTAATGAAATTATCATTTTTTATGCAATTCCAAAATTTGTTCATAAGTTGTATTTTCAATTTTGCCAATCTATTTGCATAGATTGTTGTTGTTAAAAAAAAAAAAAAAAACCACCCTATAGCAACGTTTGGCAAACGTTGCCGTATCTATCTACGGTAAGGTTTGCCAAACTTTGCCATAGATAGATACGACAACATTTTTTAAACGTTGTCGTATCTCTCTACTCTACGACAACACCTCAATTTGCAATACACGTCCAAATGTTGCCGTATGCTATTTTTGTTGTAGTGTCTAACTTTGAATTGATGCCTCTATGTTGAATATTTATTTATAGTTTTTCTCATTTGTGTTCGTAAGGTAAGAGTTGAACTAGAAAGAGTAATTAACTTGAGGAACGAGACTTCGGCCTTGCATTCTACTGTTGAAGAGGAGAGGGCTCTTCATGACATCAAGAAGAAAGCACTAAAAGAACGGTTAAGGCTAAAGCGAAGGCTGAGGAGGAGCTTGAGGTCATCAAGACTTAGGGTGAGAAAGCTGCGGCGTGTGCTGATAAAAGAGCAGGCTCTAGCTAATGACTCGAGAAAGATGGTGGAGAAGGAGCAAGCCCGTACTGAAGTAGAGAAGAAGAGGGCCGAAGAGGTGAAAACTAGGCCTTTAACAGCAGTTGAAGACTGGAAGAGCTCTCTTGCTTTAGAGGCATTGAGGCAAGATGCCTACGTGGTAGATCTGGCTGAAATGATTAGGAACAATGAAGCGAATAAGCCATATTACGATGTTGGTGTCTTATATGAAGCCTTGGACGAACAAAGAGCTTCTCTTGTCGAGATGAATGCGGCAATGGGGATTGGTCAAGTTCCTCCAGGATATCAGCCACCTACTGTACAGGGACTTAATTTTCTTAAGTATTTCTTATGTTAACTTCTACAACTTTGAATGAAGGAATTTCGTTCTACTTATTCCCCTTCTTGTTTCCATGTCGTCATACATTCATTAGAGGTGAGCTTCTTACTATGTTTCAACAAAAACCTTAAGTAAAAAGTTAATACTTATAGTAAAGTTAACACTTCGAAAAAAAAATCATTACAACCTTAGTTTGTACTATTAAAGAGTAAGTTTTGAGAAATGTTCACCAAGTTTTGTAGCACACATCAAGTCATTGACTTCGAACTTCCTGGTTCATACTTTCTAATTGCAATACCTTGCACTGTGCTGTTTGTATCCTTTCTAAGCTTAACATCCTTTCTTTTTTTCCTCTAATAAGTCAAGCTCATTGAGTAAAGCTTCATTATTTCTATTTTTCATTGCAATATGTAGTACAAAACTAGGGGACCCCCACCTCAACTAGGATAACAACATCCATCCCAAAGGTTAGTGAAAATGGGGTTTCTTCTCATGCTCATTCGTGAGGTCATTATGTGAAGGGGGAGTGACGGTTGGTGAAATATCTTTCCACAGTGCCTTTGTACCTAGCTTCTAGATCTACTATACGCATTTGTAACAAACTTATTTCTAGTTCATTAACTATGATAGGCTCTTTCAGCGTAAGGCGGTTTCTTTCCCTTCTAGGTGTTAACGAGCATTTTATTTGCAATCTGTCGGACACACTCCCTGCCTTTCGGCAGTTCGCTCAGTTTTTACTTCGTTTGTCTTGCTTTTGGAGAATTCTTCTCTAGAGAAGTGTAAAATTCTCTTGGTGAGGGGCGTCCGATCTTCTTCCTAGCTAGAGATTGCACTTCGATTTTAGCTACATAAAAAGTTGTAGCTTCCTTTCTTTCCATCCTTTGGACAATGTTCGTTAAACTCTCTATGGCTTCTTTCATGGCAGTGATATGAAGGTTTTTACCCCTAATGAATTCGTCATTTCTTTGATAGTTCTTAGGGATGTTAGTTCTCCAAGAGAGAGTCTGGTAATTACTCTTTGATGCTAAACTATTGCTCATTGTAACTTTTGGGTAAGTGTAAGGTAAAAAAGGGAGGGTAAAAGATTTTGTAGGAGATAGTGGCTATTTTTACGAGATCATCCTACTAGCGCCAAATTATCAACGTTCAAAACCAGTAATCAATTTTGTCAACTTAAATGAGTATTAGGATGAGGCGGTAGCGAAAAGTAAAATGACGAATTTATTAATTTGTTGGTATTCCTAAGTATGATAATACAAATGAGGAAAATAAGGATCCCTTGGTTCATCAAAGGGACCACTTCTTTCGATTTATAGCTGAATTTTGGAAGGTAGGCCGCCATAGTTATGTTGAAAAGTGCATTCCAACATCAGCTATAGTGTTCTTCATTGTTGAATGTGTCAAATTATTCATCTATAAAGGCTTTTCATTGGAAGGAGAGGTTGGCTCTAGTAGCTCATCATGATATTTGGGATGGGCGTAGGTGTCATCATCATTGTTGACTTTTTATTGATTGACAATGAGGTGTTGAGGTCAACTATGCAACGCGTACATGGGAGATTTGTCAAAGTAGAGGTGATGATGTCATCTTTGTCAGATCAATAATCATGATGTTTCATTATCGTAGCAGAGCTCATCGAGCTGAAGAACAGGTGGAACCAAGCTGTTTATGAGAACAAGTGAAACTGCATTTGTTGATTAAGGACTTTTATTAGGGATGTCATTGTAGGCCAGTCCAGGACTAGGAGATCGATATCAACGTGCATTATAAAGTAATAAGTTGATTCATATGCTTGATATGTTGAAATATTCGAACTTAGATGATAAACTAAATAAAAACTACTACATTATACAATCTTTAGACCAAATTTATAATAGTTTGGAGGCGATTTTACTATTGTAGGAAGATTTAGATATGAATGAGGATTCCATATATGTAAATTCTTGTGTAGATTGTCTAAAGTTTACAAGATGAAAATTAGGTGAAAATCTTAAGTTAGGAACCGATTTTTGAGAATGAGTGTTTAATGAAGGGCATTTCACTACTCATGGCCAAAAAAAAAAAAAAAAAAAGTTATCTTATTGTGAAGCATCTCTTTTTAACTTTATGATTTGAGTAATTAAGCTTGCAATGATATCTAAGGCCTGTTGCCATATAATCATATAATTTGGGAGTCATCGATCAAAAGTTCACTACAAAGATCATTTAGAAATCTTAATGGAGAAAAATTTGTACATAAGATACGTACTGCATGTTTTGATTAAGCCCCTAATACTTATTTGAGATAATTAGACTTTTGATGAGAGATTATTAGGCTAGTTGGGTCATGAAGGTAGAAACAATAAAAAATTTGGAGAATCTTTATTTGTTGAAGTATTAACTTACAATTAGTGAGACCATCTAAAGTAGAGAGACTGGGGATAAATATAAAAATTCAGCTTTAGATCACATACTCAGAAAAGAGAAAAGAATAAGTTTGGAGGTGTGAATATTACGTGTGATGAAAAGAAAAATTTGACCATCGATGGTTGGGAATTGAAATAACTCGTGAATTTATAATGTTTTACTTAATTCTTCACAAACACGTACATCAGTTTTTTATTGGAGAAGTTGGTATTGATTTTGGCATTGTAACCTTGAAACTATTTTGCAAAATTAATACAATGATTCAAATCTTGTGACAAAATAGCAGGTTATCTAACCAAAACTTTGTTGCATGTTTGTTTGTTTGTCTATTAAGTTAGGTTATGGTTTTGTTTGAGAACAGACAAATATTTAAATTGGGAATGTTTGATAAGTGTATTTTATACAATTGTTTGGGTCGAAAAATATGAACATTTAATAGTTCTTTTGATTAATAATATCCTAATTTAATGTATATTTTGCTTGTTAGGCGATGGTCGATAAAGGATATGAAATTGAAAGAAAGAGGCAAAAATGGTAAATGCAAATGATCATTATTAGATTAATTAATTTATGAACCATATATAATTAATTAGATTATATTAACTAATGGACGACTTATATTTAGTGGGCGGGTCAAGCCCACTTAAATATCTATTAATAAACACTTAGAGTTTGAATTTTTTTCATAATACCACTATAACGTTCATAATTTTGCTAGCACAAGAATGAGAAACATTAATTTCTCATTCTTGTTCTCTCGTGTGGATTATTATTGGAAGATGAATAATTGGCTAAGAGAAACATTAATCTCTCATTCATGGTCTCCTCGTGTGGATTACCATTGGAAAATGAACAATTGGATTGTGTTGTGGAATGATTGTGATAGATCAAAATTCAGAAAGGAGAGAAAAGATCATGCTAGTTCCTGATTAAGATTCTCAAGAAATTTGAAAATTTATGTTACAGGCAAAATTTTAGTCACGATTTATATTTAAATACAAAGACGATCTAAAGGTAAAATTCTAGTCATTATTTCTATCTAAACACAAACAATCCCCTGTAGAGATTTGAGAATATTTTAAATTTCGATGTACTTTTACAAGTGAATTTCTAACAATCGAGGGCATCTTTAATTTTTGAGAATTGAATCCTCGATAGGGATGACAATAAAACATACTCAACCCGATACTCGTGAGGCCCCGCCCCGAATGGGATGGGGATTACCCGCCTAATCGGGTACACGTGGCGGGGATGGGGCGAAGATCATTACCCCGAAATGGGTATGGGGCGGGTACATGAAACATAGTCCCCTCCCCGTTACCCGTTCCGTTTAAAATTAATTTTAAATTTAAGTTTTTTTATCGAACAAAAATAATAAATTTATCATCATTTTTAAAGAGAACATAAGTTGTTTTTAACAAATAAGTAAAAACGTAATTATATATTAATATATACTAACTAAAGACATAAAATAAATTAAAAATAAATGGGACGATAAATGGGGCGAGGGACTTGCTCCGCCCCGATCCCGCCTCGTCCCGCTTTAACATGGTATGGGTATGGGACTCAACGGAACGGGGGTGAGATTGGCCGACCCGCCCTGTTGCCATCCATAATCCTCAAAATAATCAACAAATTTTCAATTTCAATATTTTTTATTTTTCCCTTGTTCTGGAATTCAAAAGAGAGTTTAATCTTTTGGAATTATGATATATCTTCACTTCTTAAGTGTAGTAGTTATGTCTTAAATTTTTATTAGTAAACTCATATCACCAACATTCTTAATACAAAGAGAGTTGTATCCTCACCTAAAAGTCCGACATGTATATCTTTGACTTAAAAGGATTAAATTGTACAAAACAATTCCTTTTTAAAAAAACAAACGATTACTAATTGATGAGTGAGCTTCACTCATTATTTAATGCTACAATATCAATTCTTTAAGCACTTTAAAACCTTTAAATTTGATATTTTGATTCTTTAAGCACTTTAAACCTTTAAATTTGATATTTTGATTCTTTAAGCACTTTAAAACCTTTTGATGTGTGTATTCGTGTTGTGTTACGGGCTAGGTAACATGGTGAAAATGTCGGAGTTTAGAGCGTGAAAAGGAGCCAAAGTTATATCAGTGTGGGTGGATGGAAAGAGATTTGGAATTAATCTTAAGAGGAAGGAAAGGAAAATAATCAAAGCAAGAAGGAGAAGAACGCAGTACAGAAATCTGGCGCCACAGTGCAATGAGCTGGACGAAGTAGCACCCAACCGCTGCCACAAAATAGACAGAGAAAGCGTCGGAAGCATCAATCAAGAGGATAGAGATATGGTGCTGCAGCGCCAGATCCTAGCGGCACAGTGCTAGAATAAGCAGCAGAGACAGAAGATCGACGCCTTAGCGCCATACCTTTGGCAATGTAGTGCCGGGGAAGGTAAGTAACGACGCTATGAGTCCAATGTCGGGCGTAGTGATGGCAACGGGGCGGGGCACCCTCGCCCCGCCCTGCACGGAGTGGGGTGGGGAGGGAATGGGGGCGAGGCGAAGCCTTGCCTTGTTTTTTGCCCCGTTTGTAATTTTTTTTTTAAACCAAAAAATTTCCAATTAAGGGCCTGTTTGGTAACAATTAAAATCCAATTAAAATTGAAAATATGACCGTTATTGAGTCTCACTCGTCTAATAAAAGTCAACAATAACGGCTAATTTTTCAATTTTAATCCGATTTTAATCTCTACCGAACACGCCCTAAGAATCTCATCAAAAACTTATAGGAGCCTGCCAAACAAAGGCTAAGAGAA
>CAIGRQ010203860.1:0-12095 GCA_903798375.1 Fraxinus sp. D2006-0159 | reverse complement strand
AAGAATGAGAACGAGATTTTTAATGAGAATCAAACGGAGGCTTAAAAACATAGTGGACTAAACAAAATTTGTGGTGATAAGAAAACTGTGCTTTCATTTGTCTATTCTAATTTAAGTATTGGAAATAGTGGGTTTCAGAATAATAATAAAAAAGTAATGGTAATAGTGTTTAGACGATTTTGCCCTCGAATTATTTTGGCTTGTGATTGCCCCAACACGATTAATGCTAACGAGCTTGATCTCTTGTTTACAATAGAAAGGAATTATAATGTCTATTGTGAGTATGTCAGCATATGTAGGCATGATATGGCAGCACATGTTGCCTCACCTACAATGATCATTGTAACTCCTANTCGAATTATTTTGGCTTGTGATTGCCCCAACACGATTAATGCTAACGAGCTTGATCTCTTGTTTACAATAGAAAGGAATTATAATGTCTATTGTGAGTATGTCAGCATATGTAGGCATGATATGGCAGCACATGTTGCCTCGCCTACAATGATCATTGTAACTCCTATTCACCGTCGGGTAGAAGATTCGATCTATTAATGCTAAAACTAGAAACTAGCCATTTCCGTTAAAAAGGGACCAAACATGCCAAACAAAGTGGGTTGGGATTCAAAGGTTGGATTTTTAGAATTGGAGAGTAACTAGTAAGAGACAATTTCCCAAATATTTTCTTTCTTTCTTTCCTCAGACAAATTCTGTTTTATATGCGAGGTTGTTTTGTACGTTTGCTACTTCGAAAAAAAAAAAGATTCATTTTCAAGTCCATCTTTAGAGGGTGTTTGGTGGTGATTAAAATTAGATGTTTAGTAAATTGAGATAAAAGTTTTTTAAATGTGTAGTTGAAAAGTTGTGGAACCCATGAAATATGTATTTGATATTGATTGTTTGATTTTGACTTAGATTAAAATCAAATTTTAATCCGGACCAAACATGGGCTTAACTGGTGCATTCACATGGAAACACGACATCTTTTAAAGTCCCCTTTAATAATCATAGGGCAAAGGTTAAGCAGCCTTTTCCTACAAAATCGTGTTTGATTTGAGTTATGCTCGAAGTGATAGTAATAATAATTAATATCCAAGCATAAACATTTTTGGATGGCCTTATCTTGAAACCGACTTGTAAGAAATTGATGTCTAATGTATTTTAAGCTTACATGAAAATAACTTTTGTTATGAATTAACGATTCTATTAGATTAAATATGACCTAGAGACGTGTAGACTATATCTGTACGGTGAGATTTGCTCTCACTAGAAAAAGATTGATAAGATGACAATTGGGATATCACTGCACGACGCAACAAAGCTAAAACATCTGTCATTAATAATAATAAGCCCAGTTTGACATTTATTAAATCAGAACTAGACAAAGAATCTCTCTCTTTTTAATATACTTGAAACATGGATTAGGTTGTATAATGACAATACTACAAACGAATACTTACGCACACCGCGATTTCGAATCAGAAAAGAGATTTCAATAAATGATAGATCTATTTACTCTATCAATAATCGAGTCGGATCTGTCTCTAATTCATTTTCAACCACACATTCACACAATAAAATATTTTGCACGTAAACCCAAATTTTTTTCCTACTTTTATCTACTCATTCTCTTGAAAATCACTATTTCAAAACTTATTTTCTCAAAAAAAAAAAAGTCATTGAAATGATGTCAAACGTGGCTTTAGTAACTTTGTAAATTTTTAATAACACCCATTCCCAATATGACATTAGTACAAACTAGTATTTTGAAAATGAAAAAGAAAAAAAGATGGAAAACTCTGTTCATAATGGTGAATAGCACACCCTTTTGAGAAAAGTTGGAACCATTTGAATATTTGGCTATTCATGTAAAATGTAATCTTTGATTAAATAGGGGGAGAAAATGGTAGCGAATGTACCAAATCTTTCAATTTACATTACAATAGACCTTAATTTTTTATTTGTGTGACATCAATTCCAAACCTCACTTTAACGGCAACTGGAATCTATTGGGCGAAATTTGTCCAATATTTCTTTAGTCAACCCGAAAATTCAAACTTTGACTCAACTTGACAAATTAAGCGAACTAATAAAATGGAAAATTTATATTTTTTATAATAAAAATAATTAAATATAAATAAAAAAAATATTCATCTTCTTCAAATCCCCACCTATCCTCAAAACCAAAAAATTAGTTACTGCCAACCATGGTCATTGGCCAGTGACCACTGTACAGGTCATCGCCCCCATTGCCTTATCTCATTGATCCTTCGCACAAATTTGTTTCATCTTTCATGTCTATGGCTTGTTTGACCCCATTTTTGTCAAACAAAAAAATGTATTTTTTAATAGTGTATTGATGGAAAATATGTGATTAAAAAAAATTGGGTTTACATTGTCAAACAAAAAAATGTATTTTTTAATAGTGTATTGATGAAAAATATATGATTAAAAAAAAATTGGGTTTACATGTAATATTATTTTGGATTAACCCCCACGTACAGGTGGGGGTTTCACAGGGGCCTGCCAGGCCTCTCACAGCCGGCGGGCCCCACATGTTTTAAAAAAAGGAAAAAAAACCCACCCATCCCCCCTATGTGTCTTGCCTGTAAACCTACTCACCCCTCCTTTTCCTGTACTTGTAGCATTTCCCTATTATTTTATTGAAGAATATGTGGTTGAGATGAGGTCAAAAACACTGTTCATGAATACATTTTTTTTAAAAAAATAAAATAAAATGGGGCTCAAACAAGGGCCTAATTCTGCATCAACAACAACTGGATCGAGAGTGGTGAACGCTAGACTTTTCGGATACGCGAAAGGGGAAGCCAGAGGAATGGCTATAAAGGCTAGAATAGCTATGTATAAAATTTGCTGGACATTCAATTGTTACAATTCGAATATATTAACAGTAATGGATCAAGCTATTGAAGATGGTGTTCATGTGATTTCTCTTTCGGTCGGTGCTAATGGGCATCCTCCACTGTACATCACGATTTGATTGCTAGAGGAGCTTTCGATGCAGCCCAACATGGAATTGTCGTGTTGTACTCTATAGGCAATTCCAACCCTAATCCGTATACTGCTATAAATATTGCTCCTTGGATTTTGGATCTATTAGTTTATTTGTGTTGCTGTTTGAGATTTGGATTGTGGAGGTGTGGTGATTTGTCGTGGCAACGTTAGCGATGGTGGCGCTGGTCGATATGGATCGGTGGCCAATGATTTTTGGGGATAGGTGGGGGTTTGATTTGAAGAAGATGAATATTTTATTTATTTACTTTAATTTTTTGGTTTTTATTTAATTATTTTATTATAGAAAATATAAGTTTACTATTAACCCTTGGCTTAATTTGTCAAGTCAAAGTTTGAATTTTCAGGTTGACTAACAAACTATTGGATTGATTCTATCCAATGGGCTCCACTTGTCATTAAAGCAAAACGTTTGAAATTGTGACTGCAAAAACAAAAGGCTAAGGTGTATTGTATAACAAATTGAAAGGTTTGGGACCTCTGCCATAATTTTCCCTTAAATTTGTGTCTGTTTCTGTAAAATTGCAATTGTTTGTTTGATATCGAGTTGTTAAAAGGTAATTTTTATTCATACCACAATTTTTTTTAAATGCATCACATTTTAATTGCATTGAAATCCTTAACATTTATTTATTGTCACACTTATATCCTCAATATTGTTATCACATTCTTATCATCAACCTTTTACTAAATAGCAACTATCCCAATAATTGTTTTTATCCAAAGAAATTCGTTAGTTTTTTAAAAATTGAAGACACATATTTAGTGGTATATTCGTATTTGATATTATTAAGATTATTTAAAAATGTTGTGGATAAATAAGTCTTTTTATGCACTCTTGACAAAATTTTTGAACGGAAATTGTTAGGAAAAACAAGATATGCTAAAAAATCATAATGTTAATTGAAAGAATGCAATGAAAAAAGCTGACGACAATAAATTTTAACGACCTTCATTATATTTAAAATGTGATGCATAATGTTAATTTATTGGCTCTCAACTCCATACAATGTTTTGTGCTAAACAAGTAAAATATAGGTGTGTGGTGGACGGATCTAGAAAGTTGAGGAAACTACGACGGTCATTGCCCGTTAACAATTACAACAGCAAGATTATTTATTAATATTTGATTTAATAATATTAAAAAAATTCTTCAATCATTATAAACGTAAAATTCAATAATCCAAAATATGAAAAAAAAATAAAAAAAATACATTTTCTTAATCATATTTGTATGATTAAGTTTCAAGTTTTTACGAACTTAAGCGAAATAAAATGAAATTTATACATAAAATATGATTAAACGATAAATACAGGTTCCGAACCTAGGTGAAGCTTATGCAAAGTTTTTAAAACAATGATTTTTAAATTTACTTTTAACAAAAAAAATAAGTATTTTTCGAATTCCTAAAGAGCATTACTTAGATGGTCTAAATTTAAATTTTACAAATAAATTTATAAAATCTAACGATAAAAGCATATATTATGCATAGTTATCACACGTGATCCGCCGTTAATTGAAAAAATCACCGAGTCAGCGGTTCAATCGATGTGTCATTGTAATGACGAATTTTAGTTAAAAAGAGTAAATTTTTAAAACAAATACTTTATTAGTTTAATATATCAATATTTCTTGTTATGTTTATTAATCTATAATTGTCATAGTGGTCAAGTTTTCAATTATTACATATTGAGCACAAAATTCGAACCTTATCTTATTGTAGATGTATGTATTATGAAATTGCTTTCAGCTAATTTAATTGCTAAAAAATTTTAAAACAAGGAGGGAAGGTTAAGGAATCGAACCATGTACCTCTCATCTCACATTGAAAGTTAGTGCT
Organism: Fraxinus sp. D2006-0159; assembly: GCA_903798375.1. Lineage (NCBI taxonomy): Eukaryota > Viridiplantae > Streptophyta > Magnoliopsida > Lamiales > Oleaceae > Fraxinus > Fraxinus sp. D2006-0159. The sequence goes on along the minus strand of CAIGRQ010203860.1, from coordinate 7,224 downwards.
CTAACATATGAGCTGTGCCTGTGCAGCCTTATGTCAAGGTTTGTTACATTTATAAACATTTAACGTGAATTGTCAAAGCTTCATAAATCATTTTTTCCAGCGCGGCTCGCCGGGTGCTGGATCCGCCCTGGTGGCTCTCTTCCTTTCTTAGCTTCTTCTTTGAACTTGTAAGAAAAGGAGTTGTAGTTTATTATTTGATACCCGGAATCAAAATTCTAAGATGAACGTGTAACATGTTATCGAACTAATAAACTCGATAGAACCCAGCGCTTCCCTCCTTTTGATTGTTCGGTTGCGAAACAAATTACCGTACAGGCTTAAAATGAACTGTTGTCTTGCTAATAAACTCAATAGAACCCACTTGCCTTTGATATCAATGCAGTGGGAGAAGGAGAAGCACAGCGAAGGATTCTTGAACTTGAAAGTATTCTCTTAGAGCAGAAATTGGAGCACTGAAAGGAAAATTAGGAGGGAAATATGATGCAACTGTCCAGAAGAAGATAAAGGAGAATAGGAGATGGATGAGCAATTGGAAGAGATGATTGAGAAACAAATAACTCCTTAGTCCCTTACCAAAGAGATCTTAAGTAACGAGTAGCTGCATAAGGCTTGTAGAGAATTGACAGCGGTATTATATTTTTCTTGTGTCATCTAACCTTTTAATTTACGACATAAATTTGATGATATATGATAAATTTAATCATTTAATAATAATTTGTACTATGTACAGTAGCTTTGTGGGAAGATATTTCCGGTGACACTTCCATCGTAGCAAACATTATGACTCTCTGTTTACGTAATGTAGGAGCATATTTGAAATGAGGTGAACCCAAAAGACTGAGCTTGGTGTGGATTATTGGGCTTGATTCTTGGTAATATAGGATAAATTGTGTCTCTATCATCCGCTATAGTTTTTGGATAAAGTAATAGCAATACTCTACATCACGTTGGCGTCGGAGTTGGAAATTTTGCGTTTGATTCAATTGTAGAACATTGGAGCATGTTTGAAAATGGGGTGGGCTCGACGAATTGGATATAGGGTAGATCTCTGACTTGATTTTGAGTGATATAGAGTGGATTGTATTGGTGTCATCAACTGTAGCTTTTGGACAAAATGACGAAAATATCATACATCATCCTGGTATCAAAGTTGAAAATCTCATGTTTGAAACGACGTTGAACATTCTCGTGAAGCAAGTTGATAATGCAGGTGCACCCTTGACATGAGCGGTGAGTCGAAAGGGAGTGGGCTTATGGTGGATTATTGGACTTGATTTTAGGTGATACAAGGTGTATTGTGTTTATGCCGTGAGCTACAGCTTTTGGACAAAATGGTGGCAATACCATATATCATTACGTTTACGGTTATGTTTGCTCACGGTAATTGTGAACTATCAAGAAAACATACAATGAATTTTATTTTATTTGCCTAATATGACGAAAGAAAATGGAATTGTCCTATTTCACAAGAGTGTGTATCGATTATGTTCAAAATATTTGATACTACGTTGCTCACATGTTGATGTTTTTGGAATCTGAATCAAAGATAGAATTGACGAAGCAGATAATATATAAGCAGAGAAATCCATAATTTGATAATATTTGCACACATTTATAATAAATGGATAAATAAAAATTCAACTTCAACTGCGAACTAGTATTTTGAATTGAGAATATATACAAGTTTTTCCCAACACATATTGCTGCCCCTCAGTTTGAGAGGGTTTGACCCCCCTCGTCGGCCTAAGTACCGACATCAATAAGAACTGCACTATCAAAGAGTCGGTTCTTCTCGAGACATTTGGAATGGGCTCAACAGGTGAAGTTGAGCCCAATGGGAAAATTGGAAAAACTAATTCGTAAATGGGAAAATTTAGAATGGGAAAAAAATCATAAATCAAGTATTAACTATCACTAAATCAATTTTCAGGCCTTAAGTTTAAAAATTGCAAAAATCAGGTATTCGTTAATTAATTAAATATATTAAAATCACAATTATACAATTCATCGTCAAATATGCATATTTATAGGTCACAAATTATTTATTGGTCACATTTTATCAAATTAATCGGTCAAAGACTATTTTTCGATCACAAATCAAAAAATTTATAAGTCGCATATTTTTTGACGATCACAGATTAAAATTTTCATAAGTCACAAATCAAAAAATTAATAGGTCACAAGTCACAAATTACAAATATTATGAGTGACAACTTATTCGTCGGTCACAAATTATCAAAATTTTTAGGTCACGCATAATTTCATGGTCACAAATTATCTTTTTCATTTGTCACATATTATTTATTGGTCACAAATTAACCAATTTAATAGTCACAATCGACCAAATAATTGATTACCACCACCAACACTTACGACCTCCGATAGCACCACCATCACCGTCGTGCCAGAATCACCACCACTGTCACCTAACCACCATTACCATCGCCGCCACCACAACAACACCACCACCAACAAAATCGTCGCCACCAATTCCAACAAAAAAATCTCGAACCCGCCACCACCTCCATCCCTATCGCCACCAACAACACAAACATCACCACACAACAACCATCACAAACTCGCCACCACCTCCACCCCCGTCGATGCCAACACCACTATAGACATCACCACCACATCACGCCATCGTCGCCACCACCAGATCGCACCAACTAAGAGACATCACACCACCCCAACTGCCATATCCACCACATCAAAAAATAAAGAACCTTCGTTCTCAATATATTCGTATATCGCTGACCTCACCCTACTGACTTCACCCACATCAAACAACAAAGATAAGTAGAATAAAGAAATATCACCACCAATTATTCCTAATTCGTTCAGGCAACCATTGTCGCTGCACACAACGACGGTTAACTGAGTGGCAGTTTACAGCGGCACAGATCGAGCTGCGCCGGCGAATTGCATGCCCAAGGTGATTTCTCCTTCTGACTGGAGGGCCGATGATGTAGCTAAAAAGGAGAAGAGACATCGTGAGGTAGGAGAACATCGGCATCGTGAGCATTGGTTACCGGGTTGTGCGCTTGTTGCGGGAAGAATGGAGAAGTGAAAGTGGAAGATGAGCGGGTGTGTGGTTTGGCGCGATGACAACATTGCTGCTGCACAGTGAGCCGTCGCACCATTCACAGGGGGAGGGAAGGGAAGGGAAGGGGAGGAAGACAGGAGGCAAGAGATGGAGGAGAGGGAGTAGTGTGTGTTAAATTTAGGATTATTGATTAGAGCTTTAATATATATTACCCGATTTTTGAATAAATAAACTTTAGACTTGATTTTTAAAAAGAGATCTTTAAACACCTAAATTTATGTAATTTCCACATTTAGAATTGTCTTTTCATGATGGCCCAAATATGACACTGGCTCAAAGGGAATTTGTTAAATTATAGTAGAATTATTAATTGTCTCTTAAGGTTTATTTGAAAGAGTTTTTACTTTTACTTCTACTTCTTATAAAAAAGTTTTAGAAGAAAATTATCTTGGATCAACTTACTTTAAAACTGTTAATTAGACAAATCACTTAAAAAAAAATAAAAAAATTCTCAAACATGTTTAAAAATAGTTACTTAAATTTTAAAATATCTTTTTGACTTTTAAAATGTCCCACCAAACAGTCCCTTACTCATATGACAACATGAATAGCAAGTAGTTAAGGTGATAATTATAATTTGGCAAACATAATCTAATGATTTTGATATGCTATTGCTTTTGCCTATCATTATTAAAGGTTTGATTATACCTTTCTCTTTTTATTTACCCTACTTGGCAATAATTTAAAGTACGTAGCATGTTTTGTCGAGACGGCATTTTTGATAAGTTTAGTACGAATAACTAAATAAAATTGAATTAGATTAAAGATGAGAGACATGTCAATCAAAATAATCTACATAGGATTGGTTAAATATGAATTATCAAAATTAAGAACAAGAAATATGTTGTTAAATTTGTCATTAATGTACACGTCTCAAATTGCACGCTTCCATAATCTTGAGGAAAAATTGTGAATATGTATTTTCATCTAATAAAATTATAAAAATCCTAGTTCGAGTGTTAATCTGGTTCCAAAAACAATGTGTCTACACACCTGCACAATCGTCCACGAATAATATTCAACCCCTATTAGTCTATCATTAAAGTAGAAAAATGAGTTTTGGAATAATGAATTTTTAGAGAATGTGTGGTTAAAAAGTATGAAAAAATTTGATCGTGCAAAATGTTTTATAGCGAGAATGCGTAGTTAAAAATGAGTTTGAAAAAAAAAAGAATTTTAAAATAATAATAGACAAACAGGGGTTCAATAAGATTCATTAATGCTAAATGGAGAATTAATGCTCGTTTATAGAACTCGTAGAAATAGCACAAAAGATGTCTTCTATTTTCCACATTTAATTTATTTGTGCAACATCACGACTCGTTCTATTGATGTTCACGATGATTTCCGACTAAGAAAAAAGACGTCTATATTTAGAACAACTTGTGTAAAATATATTAAATAAGATTTTAAAATTGATAAAGAATAATTTTTTTAAAATATAAGATTTCCGATTTTTTTTTTCTTCTTTTTTCTTTTTTGAAAAAAAAATTGGTCAATAATTTTTTAACTCTATGATAACAGCCATTTCTAATAATAACTAGTCAAAATTGAACGTGCATTGCACGTTATTTTGAAGTATTTTATAAGTACTGCAAAAGTAATATTTGATATCAATTTGTTCGGAAGATTAGATGAGTATGAACTTATAAAAAATAAAATAAAATTTATGATAGAAGTTTAAGAGAAGAAAATCGTACTCTCTAACCTCAACTCCTATGATTCAATTTTTTTACGATGATAAAATACTATAAATGAGCAATATTTTTATGTTGTATTTGGCACAAAAAAATTTAATTTCTAATACATGAATTTAAACATCCATTAAAATTCCTAAATTTATCTATAATAACTCTAAATTCATCATATCAAGATTCACCAAGTCAAGATTCATTGACTTTAGATTAATGTTAATGTTAATTAATAAATGAAATTCATACATTACAAGAATTTTGTAGTATTTATTACGTGTTAAAAAGCGAAAAATAGGGTATATTGAAATAAATTAATTGTAATAACGTTAAAATCGTTCAATAAATTATTCTCACCTGATATGATATTTGATTTATTATAGATTAACGATATAATTATTTCCACCTTCAGTTTGTTTTTTAAACCGAAGTAGAGAGCATGTTGATGTTAAATGGAATTTAAGTTTTTTACTAGAAATAATCATAAGTAGTAATTTTCAGGGAAGTGAAAAGTGTAAAAATAAAGAGATTTTTTTTTATTTTTTATATAGCCTTATAAAATATAAGAGTTAATAAAATCTCAAAGTTATGAAAATACAAAAAGAAACTGATGAGCGCAAATGTCAAGAATTCAACCCCACCTTGAACTAAATATGTTTGAGTGCAAATAATATTGAAAGAAGATCAAATAGTAATAGAAGAAGATTCCAAGTTTTATAATCGTTCAAAAACTTTTTATCTACACATTTTGAAGGATCTACAAGTACTACTTTCTTATTCACCAATAATTTCTATCTATTTATAATTTAAGAACTTTCCAAACATGCAAGAAAATCCTAGAAAAACCCTATGATGAATTAATGCCAAAATACCCTTACTTAAATTAAAAGTCAAAATCGAGATAACAATTAGATGAATAAAATAAAACCAATGCACACTGCGTACGCGAGATGCAAAAACATCTCCGGCTAACAGCTTTCAGTATTTTGACCATAACTTTCTCTACCGATATCCGATTGAGGTGATTCAGGATGTTTTAGAAAGCTAACTCAAAATGTTACAACTTTGCTTCAGAAACTATCTTCAAATTCGATCGTTTATATGTCCAAAACTGGTCTCAATATGAGACTAAAAATCGATGCAAAACTTTTCAGCTTGAAAGTTAATATGTGATAATGTCTTGGCTATATTTCATCCTTTTGATTCCTTTTTTCATACAATTGGCCTCTAACACTCTCAAGTCTTCATCATGAGGTTCGATACAACTTTTGAATATTTGCACTTTAGTTCCCAAAATTTTGTTTTCTTTCATTTTGATCATTTTCCCTTATTTCTTCCAAATTACGCCATATCCATAGAATTGCCACCTAAACCAAAATATGAGAATACTAAGTACATTTAGGCATAATCCACCTAAACCAAAAGATGAGAATACTAAGTATATTTAGGCATAAAAGATTCATATGAGCGCGGTAAATAAAGATGTAAAATGTGTATTTTACATTCTTATCACACACGCTTGACACCTCCACAATGTCTTGATGTTCAAGTGTCCGGTGCTTATTTTTTGTTACCATCCCAACATTCGATGAATGTCGTTTTAAGGCTCGACTTGCATCAGAAAATTTCCAATAATAAGAGTAATAATACACAAAGAATTTTAAATAGTAACTCAATACTTTAAGCTGAATGGGAAAACTTGGAAATCAAGTATGTTGGTTGCCAAATTAATTTGTCTATCACGCGTCACAATGGGGAAGAATTTCAATGGCTTATGGCTATCCATATCCTCCCCCTATCACAGGAATTCAGCCAGGAAATGATGATTATTTGGAAATTAATGTAGAATTATAGATTTAGTGGAGAGAATATTGTGTTGGGCCACCATTTCTTCTAGAGGCTATATTAGAAGATATTGCATTTTTGGTTCAACAACCTTTCAAATTGAGTAAATTAGTCACAAACTTTTATTATAATCGCAATCGACAGAAACCCTACCAATCTCATCAAAATCATCACGTGTCCTTCAAGGACGCATACTTCCAGTCTTTCACTTCAAAGGAAATTGGGACGAGTTATGTTGTTGAAAGTGATCGTGCAGTTATAAATTTATAATAAAGGATGGTGACAAACTAATCCTTAAGTTGGAGACCATCTTGTTACTTGAATGATAACTTGGGACCAGTTATGCATTTCCCCTAATATTATAAGATTTTGCCATTTGTACTTTATTCCCTTCATATCATTGTTGACATTGCCTTTGTCTTTCTGGAAAATGTGGGTAGAAAAACTATTTTAAAAATAAATAAATAAAATTGGCGAATGACAATTTGCCATGTGGCAAATGTCAAACTTGATGTACAACAAACATAATTTAATATTATGTGGGTGAACATTTACTATGATAGCTTGACCTTGAAATATAAA